>JACXGJ010010180.1:0-10938 GCA_016801105.1 Esox niger | reverse complement strand
TGCTGGTATAACTCCCAGAGCTGGCAATTTATTTACAAAAAAAAAAAACTGTTGTTATGCCCTTGCACACAGCACGTAACCTTACCGCTCATGTAAATCTCCCTGGATAAGAGTATCTGTTATTTACAAAAGTGCAATGGAAAGGAAATCCACACAGACTGCTTTCTCTCCACATTCATCCCACCACAGGCCTGGTGTCTATGCACCTGCACACCTTTTTTTAAGTGAATCATTTGCATAAATGTGGGTTCGATACTTAAAAGGGGTTGAATATCAACAGGGGTGACGTGTGTGTTTCTGGTTGTTCCCCCCACCACCCCAGGATGGGAAGCTATACCAGCCTCCGGTTGTGGTGTTTGTAGACTGTAAACTTGGGGCCGACTTGCTCTGTGAGGCAGTGCTGAAGGTCATGGACCTCAAAGCGGTGGCCATTCACTCCGACAAGACTCAGCTGGAACGCAACCGCATCCTCAAGGTGAGACAACCCCATTTCCAAAAAGTTGCGACACTGCGTAGAATGCAGATAAAACAGAATGCAATGATGTGGAAATCATTCAATCCCTATATTGAATTGAAAGTGGTACAAAGACAACATGTCACATTGAACAAGAGATCTGGAAAATACATACAAAAAGTTGGGACGGGCATATTTAGCACTTTGTTGCAATACTCTGTAAGCGTTTGGGAACTGAGGAGACCAGTTGGTGTAGTTTTCAAAGTGAAATGTTTTCCCATTCTTGCTTTATATAGAATTGCAGCCGCTCAACAGTTAGTCATATTTTTCGTTTCAGTATGTGCCAAAGGTTTTCAATGGGCGACAGGTTTGCACTGCAGGCAGGCCAGTTGCTCCAAAACCTGTATATATCGTACAGCATTAATGGTGCCTGCACAGATGTGCAAGTCACCCATGCCATGCGCACTAATGCACCCCCACACCATCACAGCTTTTGAATTGTGCGTTTATAAGATGGTTGGTCCCTTTTTTTGCCCGGAGTACGTGGCATCTGTGATTCCCAAAACTCATTTCAAATTTGGATCTGTCAGACCACAGGGCAGTTTTCCACTTCGCCTCAGTCCATCAAATAAGCTTGGGCCCAGAGAATGCAGTGGCATTTCTAGATCTGGTTTACATCGTTTTTTTGCATTGTAAAGTTATAACTAGTATTTGTAGATGCTGCGATAAACTGTTCACAGACAATGGTTTTAGGAAGTGTTCCTGTGCCCATGCAATGATTTCCACTCGAGAATCGTGTCTATTTTTAATGCAGTGCTGTCTGAGGGCCTGAAGACCATGGCTGTTCAATATTGGTTTTTGGCCCTGTCCCTTCCGTACAGAGATTTCTCTGGGTTCTCTGAGGCTTTTAATGATATTATGTACCATAGATCGAGATCCCCACTCTTTGTAATTTTATATTGAGACATTTTATTCTTAAATGTTTGCATTTTTTGTCCGTGCAGTTTTTGTGGTGAACCCCTCGCCATCTTTACTTCTGAAAGGCTCCTCCTCTCTGGAATGCTCTTTTTATACCAAAATCATGTTCCTGACCTTTTTGCCAACTAACTTTATTAGTCGTGAGACGATCCACCAAGTACTTTTTCTGTATTACACAACTTCTCCAGTCTTTAGTTGCCCCTGTCCCTGCTTTTTTAAACATGTTGCTGGCATCAAATTCAAAGTTGGGATATATTTTTTGAATAACAATAGCATTTTCAGTTTCATCATTTGATATGTTGTCTTTGTACAGCTTTCTATTGAATATAGGATTTAAATGATATGCACATCTTTGCATTCTTTTTTTAATAATTTCCATTTTACAGTGTGTCAACTTTTTTGGAAACAGCGTTGTAAAAGCAATTGGCCTGGACATATTTTAATAACATTGGATTGTACTGATTTGCATGCCTTACAGTTGAATGTTCAAAGGTTTTGCCCAGTCTACACCAAATAGACTAGACTATACACACTGATTACGGCAAAATGTATAAAAAAAAACATTGACAGAGAGGACGTGATCCTAGATAGGCGTTTCTACATGAAAACATTATAGGCCTGGCTACTTTGTCTGGCCCAGGCAAAATAAGCTAGCCTAAGCTAGTGAAGAGTATTTAACCTATAAACCGGTTCTGTGATCTCTCCTCAGGGGCTACTGGAAGGAGACTATGAGGTGGTGGTCAGCACCGGGGTTCTGGGCAGGGGTCTCGACCTGGTTAACGTCAAACTGGTGGTTAATTTTGACATGCCACCAAACATGGACGAATACGTTCATCAGGTTGGGAAAATTCAATGTACTTTTGACACACAAAATGTCTGATGACACACTGTGTTTTAAATTGAAAAATAGTCAAAGGTAGAATAATTTCTCCTGAAAGAGCCATAGGCCAGATTCAATCTGCAGCAGGACATGTCCAACAGAGGTAGTGGGGTAGCCGACTGAATATTTTCTGTGCAAGATGTGTGTATGATCCTGGTTTTACTGTACATGTGGATACCAGGAGTTTCCACAGAGTAAAACCTGACGTTTTGCTCCGAACAATATATTGTTCCCCCTATATACCCCCAAGGAAATCAGCTATTTCTGGCTTTGTTTAGGTAGTTTAGGGGTGTGTTTGAGACATCCAGGTCTGTGTACATGGGGCGAGTCCTCAAATGTAGTAAAACCTGACAAATCAGTCCCCACTATTTCCTTTGGCTGTCCCATATAGGGAATATTTTATTTCCTATATGGAGAAAACAAAATCTTAGTTTGTTGAGGCTAAGTTCAGGAAACATGAATTTCAGGCCACAGAAGAGAACGTGTGGTCTTTGTCTCGTCACTGCGTGACTTTTCGATTGTTTTCCTAGGTGGGGAGAGCTGGCAGACTGGGCCACCGTGGAACCGCCATCACGTTTGTCAACAACAACAACAAGCATTTGTTCCTGGAGGTAGTGAACCGGGTGAAGCCCACGGGCTCCCAGCTGCCCCCCCAGCTCCTCAACTCCCACCACCTCCATGAGCAGCAGAGGAGGCAGAAGCAGAAAGCCAAGCAAAGGGGAGATGATGACATTATGGTCACCAAGACGAACCTCCTCGACATCATCCGGAAACACAACAAGAGCTCGAAGAGATAGGACAGTTTGATGGATGGACTTTTATATTGTGTTACTGTGTGTGCCTTGAGTAAATGTTTTACTTTAATACGTTTAAATTAAAGCTTGATTGAATTATTGGAATATGTTGCCCTGTTTTAATAGTTACTCACCTCTAAAGGTTTTGTTCAACTGATATTTCTACAGTCATCGAGGTTGGAAATACTGCCATCTACCTTTCAAACGTATGGTTTGCATTTTTTTCTAACGTAATTTCTGCTATTGGCTAGAATGACGTAAATTCATTCTAGCCAATAGCAGACCGCAGTCAGTTTGAAATCGACGCGGGGCAGAGGCGGAAGAGAAATAAACCAAGACAGTGCAATGGTAAACAAACCAAATTAGTTAAACGTATTTTTTGAATATCGACCGCAATATGTTATCATTATGAACGTCTGGATGATATTTGTGTAATGTTTATAATGTATTTTCGACTTACTTAACTACTGTAGCCTGCACTCAAAACGCTATGTTTTGCTGCCAGCAGTTTTAAGTTTGGCAAATACCGGAGTTTATTTTGGTTTTAGTAAACGTATAAAAACTCAAACTAATGATAAAAAGATCCACAATGTAATATGTTATGGCTAGCTGAATGTACAGGTGGCATTTGGACGTACCGTAGCCTAAATATTCATTTTTTTATAGTAAGAATATGCAATGACTGAGGTTATTTATATAAGGCTACAGTACCGCAATGACTGAGGCTACAGTACCGCAAACGTTGGCTACCTCAAATATCCTTCGTGTGTACATTAAGATAGCCTAGACCAACTGAAATATACTTCAGACTAAATTATAGCTGACAAAATAAGAACACCAGCAAACGTATCACTACACGAATGCATTGGTGGAGTTCGCTAAGAAGCTCATGTTAACCTGTCTGAGTGATCAATAAATCTAACTTAAAACTTTTTGCAGCGGAACATGTGATTTATTTCAACGGACGACGTTGGAATCTTTGGAAAAAGTTCTCATTGAATTGACTACGGGGTTTAATAAATGTTCAACGACAAAATTTACACAAATAGAGTTTGATAGAAACCATGTCTTTATATTCGGTCCCCTTGAAAAAGCACACAGCTTTTTATGACCAGTTCTTGGCACCAAGGGTTCCTGACACGAAAGAACGAAAATCGAAGAGAGGTTTGGAGGAAGTTGCGCAAGAAACCACCAAAGGGGGCGATTCGAGTTCATTGGATAAATCCAAGATGATTAACACGACATATGTAGTCTCTGCTTCGTCAAAAATTGGAGGTCAGAGGAATGGCTCAACAGCTCCTGGCAGACTCACTCTTCAGAGAAGAAAAACTGGTGCAAACCGCGACATAACAATGAGTGAAATCACCATGGAAATCACCGAGAATGGCACACCTGTGGTCGAGAAAAGACTGACTTTACAACGCAGAAACCGGACATGCTCAATTGACAAAAGTGCAGGTTGTGACATCAATAAAGCCACAGAGGGGTCGAGACAACATAGGGTCAGCGCCAACGACACTCATCAGACCAAAGTTCTCTCAGAATCAAACCCCCGAACGCCTGGTGTATTGCGGTCGTTCAGTCTTAGGGAGACGGCATCTAAGGGTAAACCAGGGGAAGTGGTTCCTCTTTTAAACAAACCGGCTAAAGGAGTAGAAAGATTTGCATCTAGATATGCAGCAAAACCGCTATCGGTACCTGGCAAATTTGAGGTCACAAAACCAGAGGACCAGACAAAAACGTTTTCAACACCCACGAAGAAAACGCAGTTCGGAAAAATAACTGCAAAGAAAGATGCTTTTGAACGGTTGGCTGGGAAAGTGGTCCCAAAGGCGACTGCAGTAAAATCCGCAAGCCTAGAGAGGCCAAAGACCAACGCTCATGTCACGGTGGAGGTGGCAAAGCCGGTTCCAACTCCTCGATTTCACAACTTTCCGGTCCGCAGTCAAACAACAAACGTGACCTCCACCCTGACATCAGGACAGGTGCGAAATAACGTTATCAATGGCGACTTGAGCGCAGGCAGGTCCTCGATTCCGGCACCAGCTGTCTCCATGGAGCCTTTGGTCCAACCCAGTGCAATGCAGAAGCGGGAACGGGATACCCTAAAGATGGAGAACAGTACCGTTACAGTTGCGGTCCGACTGAGGCCATTCAGTACCAGGTAAAACCCATGTGGTCTTTATTTTTTGTTAATTTGAAAACATGTAAATCCTAACAGCTCTGACTACATTTGCATTTTTGTAATGGCTAAAGTATTGTTCTCATTAGCAATGCCAAACAATATAAATGTAGTCGTTTTGTAGTTCTGGAAATAACTACAAAATTATTTCTAGTGCCTGCTTGTTTTCTTTTCTAAATATCTATACATAGTGATGCTAATAAACAACTCAAGGAAATCTCCACTTGTCACTCCTAATTAGGGAGAAAACGGAGAAAGCCTCACAGGTGATCTTCATGAATGACCAGGAGACTGTGGTCCACCACCCAGACACTAAACAGAGGCACTGCTTCACGTATGACTTCTCCTTCTGCTCGGTTGACGAAAGTGACCCGGGCTTTGCCAGTCAGCAGACGGTGTATGAAGAAGTGGCCAAGCCTCTTCTCGAGAGGGCCTTCGAGGGGTTTAACATCTGTCTGTTTGCATATGGACAGACTGGTTCCGGGAAGTCTTACACGTAGGTCTCTTTCTGTCTCTTGCATTTTGTCCAACAAACTCTCATTGTTTCTGTATTAGGTCAAATGAAAACCTTTCCTGGGGTGAGTACAGTTGGCAGTTATTAGGTAAATGTTGCTTTACCACTAATTTCTTCATTGGATTCTGTCTTGTTTCTGCAGTATGATGGGTTTTGGGGAGGAGGCAGGCGTAACTCCTAGATTCTGTGTGGAACTGTTCTCTAGACTGTCTGCAGTGGAAATTAAGGAGGTATTGTATTTTTTATAAATTCCAAGAAATTGTTGATTCCGTCACACCTGATGGCTAACGTTTAATGAAGTTTCTGTATCAGTCAATAGTTATTTTCAAGCTGTAATTTTAACAGGTTGGTATGACTGAGCATGATTTGCATTTAATAACTAGCTAAATAGTTGATTGTCCTGCTCAGGGGCAGAACAACTAGTTATTCACCTTTCTGCCTCATGATTTGATCTAGTAACCTTTTGGTTAGTGGTCATCAACTCTAATCCTTATGCTACACATGCTGCTGCAGTAGTTCAAGGCCAACCTCACCTGCTGTTAGTGTCCTGTAACAAACATGAGACAGTTTTTCATCAGTGACCTTGGCGTGTGTTATCAGCCTTCAGGAACCTGTCAGGCCAGTGTTTTTGTACCACGGCAACCAGAGATGGTCTGGCGAGGATCTCCTGGTTGGAAGAGCATTGTTGAGGATGCCGCATGGCCTGTGAGGGCAGCGTGCCACAATCTGAAACTCTTCTGAAGCTGTTGGTAGTCAGTGTCAGGACATGGCAGAAGATACAACTGGATATAATGAAACTGAGGAAGAGAGAAACGTTTTTAAAAAAGAGGGCAAAATGTTTTACATTGACCTCCTCTGAAGGGAAAAAAATGTTTTTTATTGTGGTGTGCAGCTAAATTGAGAATATTATAGAATGAAAACTGCTAACGCGTAGCCTTTTGTCATGAGCGTCTACATAAATCAACATTTTATAAAGGCTCTTTCACATCAGCAGATGTCACAATTTGCTTGTAAAGCCTAATAGCACCAAAAAAGCAAGTTACCGCAAGATATTGGTTTTACGTCAATGGTTTTAATTGGCATAGTTTTGAAACTCGTTCTCATGTCCCCAAATATGGGGTCCAGTGTTTTCAGTTTGTGTTTTGTGGGCATTGGAAAGACTTATTTAAGAGTAATTCATCACAGGTGACATGCCAGCTGGAGATGAGCTACTTTGAGGTCTACAACGAGAAAATCCACGACCTGCTCGTGGCCCGAGATGAACAAAACCACAAGATGCTACCAGTGAGTACACAATAGACCATAACTGATCCAAAATGTAGGGTTGCAGTTATGTTTTCAGTTAAATAAAATCTTTTTTTTTTCTTCAATGTTTAAAAAAAAAATATATATATATATTCCCCCCACATTAGCGTACTAATGATCAAACTTACTGTTTTCTTAAGCTACGAGTGAGGGAACATCCAGTAGATGGTCCTTACGTGGCTGAACTGTCCACGTGAGCAAACCTGTTCTTTCCATTTTCAACATTCGACACCTTTTCACTTTAATGATGAATTGCTGGTCTGGAGTATTCGCTTAATCCACAGTTGTATGTGTGCCCTCAGGAATGTGGTGAGCTCCTATGCAGACATTCAGGTGAGTGGCGTTTGGTTGCAAAACACTGCCATTTTAAAATCACTTATTTCTCAACACTCCGGAACGTTGCGTCCCACCTGCATGCTCCCCGTAGCCAGCCGCTATCACCCATTTCAACGACTTGATAGGAAAGTTAATGTTGTAAATTATTTCTCCCCGTTTGCTCCAAGGTCTGGCTGGAGCTTGGAAACAAGCAGCGGGCCACGGCAGCCACCGGCATGAATGACAAGAGTTCCCGATCCCACTCGGTCTTCACACTGGTTCTGACCCAGACCAAGGTGAGCCTCCCATCTCTCATTTGTCCATTTGTTAGCGTGTGTGTGTGTTCATGAGCGGTTTACGCTAGCACCATCTGCACTGAAACGGATATTATTACTTCCCCCTGTGCGCCTACCTACTTGCATGTATTTATGTCTGTATGTATGTCTGCCTACCTGCGTGTCTAGACTGAGCTCCTGGAGGGGGAGGAACATGTCCACCGGATCACCAGTAGGATCAACCTGGTGGACCTGGCGGGCAGTGAGCGCTGCTCCTTGGCCCAGACCAGCGGAGACCGCCTCAGGGTGAGACCCGCTGGACTCCGGCGCCACTCTGTCTGTACAGCAGCACAACTGGTGCTTTATTGTGTCCCGTTTCCCCTGTGAACCAGGAGGGTGCAATCATCAACAAGTCCCTGCTGACCCTGGGAAAGGTGATCTCAGCCCTGTCAGAGCAGGTCCAGACCAGGAGGAAGATCTTCATCCCCTACAGAGACTCCGTGCTCACTTGGTGGGTCACTCACTCGGCGACTGACTGAACGTGTTCATTCCTGTTGTAAAGACTCATGGTCTACCTCGGTGGCTCTCAGTCCTGGGTCTCGCGGATACAAGAGATTCATTTTTCCCCCAGTACACAACTGATTCAGACGATAAACTTGTCATGAAGCTCTGATTTTAATATGGTATGTGGTGCCACGACAACATTAGTGTTCACTCCACTTCACAGGGAGTTTACCGACCCTTTTGGGTCCTCAGAGCCAGGATTGAGAACCAGCAAATTGCACTCATTGGAATTGACAGTGTTACTATTAAAACGCTGCAACTCGGTGGTTGTCAGGGGGGCAGTAATGGTTTCAGTGACAAAGAACAGGACCTGTTCAAGAGGTCCTATTTGAATTAGGAGAACCCTTTCAAAGTATCAGAATTTTTGTAGCCACTAAGAAGAACGGTCAGCTTTCGCTGTCAGTCAGCAGACCGTCAAACATTCAGCCAACTGGTCCCAAGGGGGTTTTGAAGGAGGTTGTCTGTGTGCTCCGTCTTCAGGCTGCTAAAGGAGAGCCTGGGCGGCAACTCGAAGACAGCCATGGTTGCCACCCTCAGCCCGGCCGGCAGCAGCGTGGAGGAGAGCCTGAGCACGCTGCGCTACGCCCAGCAGGCCCGCTTGATCGTCAACTTGGCCAAGGTCAACGAGGACACCAACGCCAAGCTCATCAGAGGTCAGCCCCGTCCTCCTTCTGGCACCCTCTTTACATCCATCTGTCCATCCATCACCTGGTTCAATTAGGCGGGCCCGCTGCTAACCTTGCCTTCGGGCCATATTTATGCACTGTTACATCATGACGGGGCTAACTCAACTGTCACAGAGTTATTATTCAAAGGAGATTACTGTGCTGCAGTTCCTGACCTTTGGCACCAGGGGGAGCTCTTGCAACATCTTTTATGGACATGGGAAGGGGAGACCGTGCAATTATTGAGACCATATGCCTTCAGTGATTTAGCTTGCAGGCCATATTGTGGGAATAGGAAAAAAAGCGAATGAAAAGGCATGACACTTTTCCTGTTTTGGCGGCAATTTAATAAACGGTCATATCTGATTTACTAGAACTGAAAGCCGAGGTGGAGAAGCTGCGAGCAGCTCAGATGAGCTCTCAGGGCATCGAGCCGGAGAAAATGCAGCTGTTCCAGCAGGAGATCTTGGCTCTGAAGAACCAGCTCTCACAGCAAGAGAGGGACATGGCCGAGGCCCATAGGTAACCACTGAATACCCTAACCTCCGCTAACCGCCGCCTAACCTCCGCTAACCACCGCCGCTAACCGCCACCTAACCTCGGCTAACCGCCACCTAACCTCCGCTAACCGCCAAATAACGTCCGCTAACTGCCACCTAACCTCTACACATCATAGGCGCTGGTCCCAGACAGGGCAGTGTGGTATGTAGCAAATGTGAAAACTGTTTAAGTTTCAAATTGAACTTGGATTCCTCTACCTGTTGACAGAGCGTGGAGAGAAAAACTTGAGCAGGCTGAGAAACGCAAGCGAGAAGAAACCAAAGAATTGCAGGTCCGTTAAAGTTAAAATAAACATTTACCATATGCTTTGTAACCAGCGCAATGTGTCATTTCACCCAAAAATGTATTTGGCAGATTTCTGAAAATCCTATCCCACTCTTCCAATTCACTTACCCCCACCCCACACACACACACACACACACACACACACAAACCCCCCCGCCTGTCCCCCTTGCAGAAAGCGGGTATCGCCTTTAAGGTGGACAACCGCCTGCCCAACCTGGTGAACCTGAACGAGGATCCGCAGCTGTCAGAGATGCTGTTATACATGATTAAGGAGGGACAGACAAAGGTTGGCCAGAACAAGCCTGAATCTGCCCACGACATCCAGTTGTCTGGAGCCCTTATCGCCGACCGCCACTGGTGAGGAGGGATTTAAGAGGCTTTTTAATAACGGGAATAGACTGAGCATCTTGAAACCGTCTCATTGCTCAAGTCTTTGTCAGTCTATCTGTAACTGACAGTTAAAAAAACATTTATTAATATTTTATATTAGGAACCCTTTTTGGAGTGTAAATCTGTTGTCATTCTTGAGGTGTCTCAGCTTATTTCACTTTGATTGGAAACCCACGCAATAGCCTTTTAATGTAATTCTTGCATGTTTTAGATTGCTTTTGTCTATAAAATAAACACAAACTTTTTTTTTCCAGTGTGATTTCCAATACAAACGGTGAAGTCAGAATCACACCTATGGAAAATGCCAAGACCTTTGTCAATGGCAACCTTATCTCAACGATCACCGTCATACATCATGTACGTTTTGTGTACACAACCATTAAGAAATAAACAAGTGTGTTGAAAACCAAGGTTAATCATAAATGACTAACATTTTGGAAGGTCTTTCTGTGGTTTCTAGGGCGATAGGGTGATCTTGGGAGGAGACCACTACTTCCGCTTTAACCACCCAACAGAGGTGCAATCTGGAAAACGGGTATCATGCTGGACGGGAGCTGGCGATGGCCAGAAGGATTTTGAGTTTGCCAAAAATGAGCTGCTTTCTGCACAAAGAGCACAGTGAGTCGCCCACAAAACTCTAAAGTATTTGGCAGTATTTCCCTACAATTCAGTTGACCGTATTTCCCTACAATTCAGTTGACCGTATTTCCCTACAATTCAGTTGACCGTATTTCCCTACAATTCAGTTGACAGTATTTCCCTACAATTCAGTTGAC
>JACXGJ010010179.1:6403-22583 GCA_016801105.1 Esox niger | reverse complement strand
GTATTTAACAGCTTGTACCCCACATTACAGTTGAGAGAGTAGAGAGAGACAAAGAGAGTAGGGAAGAGTTTGAGCCTGTAACATCATGTGCTAATAGACTATCAATATGCTACAATAAACATTGAATACTCTCTCCCTTGACAACCGAGTACGCGAGTTATTATTACTACCACTATACGACATGGCTGATTTCTAACAACAGTAAGTGGAAAAAGTTCTGACATGATTCATATTTATTGCATTAGTTTACATCACAAAAACCTAAAATTTTAACAGGAGTGTGGAATTGTTATGTCCCCTGTATACATTAAACGTAGAATGTACAGTATGTATATATTATTTAAGTGTATAAAAAAACCTATGACAAACATTTTCCACAATATCTTTTTAAAAGGCTATCAATGTCCTTAGTCCTTTTCTTCTTTGCATAATTTTGTGAACGATTTCATTTACAATTTATACCTCAGGAGTTTGTTTCATAAACCAGTGTCTTTAACATAAAAGCTTTCCTGTACTATGTTATATTTCTGTGTAATGAAAATGTGTTGTCTTGGCGTTACAATGCAGGTAAGGGTCCAGAAGCAAGTAAATGAGGATCCAGACATTTCAGATTTTTTCCGTTCTCTAATCATTAGGGTAATGATATCAACAGGGTCATGTTGTTACAGAGTGCCGTTTTGTTGCAGTCTATATCATAATGATAACATTTTTAAGGATTTATACCAAGGGTTGATTTGGTATCAAGGTAATGGATTGTTGTGGCAATTTTTTAATTAATGTACATTGGAGAAATCTATTGCCTGGTATGTAACACTGGTCTTTGGCTGTGACACACATCTGTAATGTCAGAGGATCACTGGGTACTTTGACCATCTGTTCATCTGACTTAACCAATAAGGATATCTGTCATTTGTTCCTTAGGAATATGGTCATTGGGGGAAAGTAGGGTCAATTGGCCCTGTAGGTAAACACAACAGTAAACATTATGGCAGGAAGAACTAGGTGGTGGGACAACCCTCCCTTTGGGTAAAACCTGTGCGACCTAAGACAGCTGGGAAGCATCTTACCACACCCCTTTAACTGTAATAGATATAAAAGCCATAAGTGACTCAATGGGTTTCACCCAACATGTCTCAGATCCAACAATCATACCTTAGATTTAGTCCTGTCATGAGGAATTTATATTTTAGATCTAATAATTTCCCCCATAAATCCTGGAATATCGGATCACTGTCTTATTTCATTTACCGTAAAAACAAGAAGGGTCTTCACTTTAGCTGTAATGAATACATTAACTTCTTTGTTGAAAAGATCCTCACCATTAGAAAACAAATAAATGACAACTCAAATAATTACAGTTTCAGTTGTCCTGAGAATGTCGTGAACCTCCCTGACCAGGTGTCAATGGGGACACTGGAAATTGTTGATCCCGTATCGCTCGACACATTCACTAAATTTGTAATGAGTTCTAAACCCACAAATTGTCAGCTAGACTCGATTCCAACTAAATTACTCAAGAAGCTATTTAAGGCTGCTAGGTCAGCCAATGTTGAACATAATAAATTGCTCCTTTTCCTCCGGATGTGTACCAAATTCACAAAAAATAGCGGAAATTAAGCCTCTTTTAAAAAAAATCGAATCTGGATCCAGACACCTTAAATACCTATAGGCCAATATCGAACCTCCCATTCCTCTCAAAAATCATAAAAAAACGTGTTTACCAACAACTGAATGCTTTCCTGAAGACAAATAACATTTATGAATTGCTCCAGCCCGGTTTCAGACCACATCATAGTACTGAGACTGCACTCATGAAGGTAACAAAGGTTCCTCATCCGTCCTGTTGCTTCTGATCTTAGTGCTGCTTTTGACACTATTGATCACTCCCTTCTTTTCGAGCGACTGGAAACCCATATTGGGCTACGTGAGAATGTTATAGCCTGGTTTAAATCTTATTTAGCTGAAAGATATCAGTTCGTATGTGTGGATGGTATATCCTTTGACAAATCAAAAGTATGTTTTGGTGTTCCTAAAGAATCGGTTCAGGGCCCTTTATTGTTCTCACTATACATACTGCCTCTTGGAGATGTAATCCGGAATCACAATGTCAATTTTCACTGTATTGCTGATATATGTTATATATTTCGATGAAGCATGGAGAAACCCAAAAATGTGCTACTTTGGAAGCATGTGTTTCAGATATTAAAGGCAAGAAGTTAACTTCCTAAACTCAAGAAAAACAGAAATGCTCGTTTTAGGACCCAAGAAACAAAGAGTTTTGTTGGCCGATCTCACTGTGAACCTCGACGGTTGCATGGTCGTATCCCAAAAAACAGTAAGAAATCTCTGCGTTACCCTCGACCCTGACCTCTCCTTTAAAGAATATAAAATATATCTCAAGAGTTGCGTATTTTCATCTTCGAAACATCTCAAAAATCTGAAACCTTCGATCAAAAACTGATACAGAAAAAAATGACTAGATTACTGCAATGCTCTTTTTTCCAGTTGCCCTGATAAATTAATAAATAAACTTCAATTAGTGCTGCTCATGGCTGCTAGAATCCTACATTTTAACACATTACTCCAGTACTAACCTCTTTACACTGGCTGCCTGTTAGGGTTAGGGCTGATTTGAAGGTTTTATTGTTAACCTGCACATAACCTTAGATCGTAATATGCAGGCCTTTTAACTGTACCGAAAATTTCTAAACAAATAGCCGGAGGCAGGGCCTTCTCTCATAGAGCTTCACTACTTTGAAATGAAATGCAGACACAGTGCAAACCTTCAAGCGTTTACTAAAGACTCATCTCTTCAGCCTGGTCTATGATTAAGTCTAGTCTGGCCCATGGACGTGAAGGTGACCAGAAAGGCCTGATACTGTCAACCCTTGGACAGGCTGAAGTTGGCTTGCCTGGTTTATCTGAACATAAGTCCCGAACAGGTTATAGCTTTGCAATGGAAAGTTGGAAATTGATTTTTTAAAATTATTTGTTGTAACAATTTGTTGTATTAAATCACATACTTGTTTGCTGAAACCTCCACACACAAACCATGCATTATATCTAACTCATACATACACTCTCACACGAACCTATTCTACTGTCATTAAATCCTGTTCTGTTATCAGAGTATGGGACCTTTAACCTGACGCATCGTAGCTTATACTGTCTGTTCCCTATCAGATCAGCTGTGTAAGACCAAGTCTGAATTCTAAATGGCACCCTATTCCCTATTTAGTGCAGTCATTAATATTTTTGATTAACAAAATCTGTAGTCTTAGTGCATTACAGGGAATTGTGGGCCATTTGGGACACATTAAGTTCTAGTGTTTACGCCAGGGATGCTCTCCTGTCCATACCCCATTTTAGCTTCAAAAGAGCACAATGGTGGTTACACAAAAAGATTGAGACTACATTGATAACCCGATGACATTTCTAAGCCTGACACAAAAACAAATAGACAGTAACACACACAAGGCCAGTGAAGAACTGATCCACATACACTGGAAGAGAAGTTTGTTTCATGCTTGACTGAAGGATGTACAAAGACAGGGTCCCGCCTGAATTGGCTACTGCTAGCCAATGTCTCCTCGACTGGTATAGAAAAATAGATGGTGTTTCTGAGTGTGACAGAATGAATGAAAGAAAGTGAAGCAAAGAGCCTCCCTGGTCCTGAAGGGAAAGGTCACAGACTGACAGGGCAGCCAAGGGAATCAGCTGGATGCAGGAGCAAGAGGGAATGGTCCATCACACAAAGGGTCACATACTGCACTACATACAGATACACTCAACACTGCACACATAAATGTAGACAACAAAGCACACATTTAAGTGACATTCTAATATAAACACACCAGCAATAGATCCTCGCTCAAATGCATACAGACACAGACACACACACACATACTAGTCCAGTATTCTGTGTGTGTGTGTATTTAATACCAGAAGCCTCTCTGTTGGTTAGCAGCCAATAATTAACTTGAGTCAATGTGTACATGTGCTTAAATGGACTTGGATTTTAAACCAATTCATGAATTGATTGTGCTGGGTTGGAGCAGACACCAATAGCATAATTAAGTGCCTGACAACACACTGGCTCTGACTGTCATTCATCACAATTATGAGTAAGCACATTTTGTTTCCATAGTTACATTAGCCACTTATGTACAATGTGTGATGTAAGGCATTTGTCAGGCATTTCAATAATTTTTACTACAGTTAACTTGCCAACTCATAGGCAAAGGAAGCGACATTTGCACAAAGATGAATACATTTAATACATTTTCTTGCTTTTTTGTCCACACGTTATACAGATAGTGTTAATGAATAGGTTACTGTAGTTTCTACAAACAAAAATGTGATGTTTGCGTCACACAATAAATGATGGCTACAATACCCCAAAAATGCTTCTTACATGTCTACTTGTCTCCTTGCCATTGAGAGGAAATGGGCATAAGAAACTTAGGACGTGTTGCCTGTAACTGATGGGCCCCACATATCCTGTCCATACCTCCTGCTAGGAGTTTCACATGTGACTGTCACAGGCTCTATGGATAGGACCATTGACCATAGGTTGGAAAATACCATACAAGGGTCTTTTGTAAGATAAACTTTCTTATTGGAGGGTATTTTACTGTGTAATGGCTGGTTATGACCATTGACCGCCTCCCATGTGGCATAAGAGACAGTGTTCACTTTGTATTCATTGCAGAAAGGAAAGAACCAAGAAAGGTTAACATTATTGTCTCATGCTGAATAAAGATGGCTCTTCCCTGACTTCTGGTTGCATTCATTTTGTTCATGGATAAAAAATGGACAGAATCACACACCATTGTACTGTACTGCATGTTCCCCTTTGATTATCTGCGATTATGCAAACTGTAACAAGATTCTCCCTGCTGTGTCGGAATTAAAAAACACATTGACTATGACTCAGCTGATAGACTTCATCAGAATGTCTCCACTCAGTATAGGCCATACTATAAAGTGAAACATCTTGGCTTTTTGTATAATTTCTATTTAATTCTAAACAAAAACAATTTGTTATTTAATATAGCCTAGTCGTAATATTATTTAAATGCTTAGCGCTTGATTTTCCTAGCAGCCTAGAGGGTGTCGCAAATATAAAACTTTTTTTCATAGGCAAATTCTTGAGGGGTGACAAATTTAAGGAAAAGCCAACATAAAGTGTCTCAGTAAGGTGTTGGGACACCACGATCCGCCAGAACAGCTTCAGTGCAGCTTGTCTTAGATTCTACACAACTCTGGACCTCTGTGATGGTGGTGGTGAGGTAGAGAACTCTGTCTAACATGTCGGTCCAAAATCTCCCATAGGTGTTCAATTGAATTGAGACCTAGTGATTGCTAAGGCTATAGGTTATGTATAACATCAGTGTTTCAGAATTTCTCAAATACCGGTTTGTGAGGGTTGCCTGTTATATGTTGTGAAAAAGTCACACTGATTGCATCGATGCTTCCTTCTATGCACTTGAGTTATGATTGTAAACACAGCAATGTCCATTATTTAGCAGTGCTTTCCATTTCACTTCCTACAAATATCAATCTACCTTTTGAATGATTTGCAATATAAACCCTTTAAAGCTAAACCCTTTAAAGCTATCATGGAAATTCTGTTGTATGTACCTGTGAAGTAGACCACACACTATCGTATCAAGCTGTGCATTTGAGCAGGTCTTCAGGGCATCTGGATTTGTTTGCAGCCCAACCTGGTGAAAACTGATTGTGATGGCGGCTCCACGTGGTGCTGTGTGCTCTCTCTCCGGCGCTCCACCTCGCCAGTGTACTAACTGCCGTCTAGAGCAGATGGCAGCTGAGCCCCCTTCATCCCCACACACTGGTTTTCAGTTGCAATTGTGAATTCTATTTAGGTTTCTCATTTTCACTCGAACATCACGGGTTATCATGTCCATGTTGTTCGTGATTGTGTGGTGCTGTGCTTTTTCCAGATAAAGAGAAGAAAGTTATATAAGTTGTCTGTGTTGTTTTGTTAGTTTCGTATTTGCCTCTTTATTACACATTCGCTACACTCACACTTCACACTGATCCAAGAAATTATTGACACAATGGTGTTCCTGTCAAAAAGCATTTTATTACTTATTATATAAAAGAAATCATGAAAAGTATCTTTGGTTAGAGAATTTTTGTAAGCACTGAGCAGTGTGGCTTAATAAAGTATATTATGAATGAATGATAAAAGGTATGATGACATCCTTAGAACTTACCAGCAGTGTAGCCCCATTTCTGCTGCAGCTGCACTGGACAACCAAATTAAAGCCTACTTACTGGTTTTATAAAAATCTGTAAATATTTAGGCATGGAAACATTTCCACATTCAAATTCATCCTTACCACACCTTTAGTATTTAGTATACATGAATTATTGTCTAACCTTGTAGTCATGGCAGATAGTATTCAAATGTTTGGCAATCTCAATATTTATATGGAAAAGTAAAACAACCCTCTTCGAAAAGCTTTTGAAGCCATAACTGACTCAATGGGTTTTATCCAACATTTCTCAGGTCCAATGCACATCCACAATCATACCTTACATGTAGTCCTGTCACGAGAAATAGATATTGTAGATATAATATTTTCACCCCAATATCCTGGAATATGGGATCACTGTCTTATTAAATTTACAGTTAAAACAAGAAATCCACTAACTCCGCAAACAATGAGTTTCAAAAGCCGTACTATAAATTCTCAGACCACAGAAATATTTCTTGATATTCTTCCAAGCTCGCGCATCAATGACAAAGTAAGAACATCTGCAAACGATCTAAACTCAACACTGCAAAATACATTAGATATGGTTGAACCAGTAAAAACAAAAGAAATACGCAACAAGAAACTTGTTCCCTGGTACACAGACAATACTAGAGCACTCTAACAAGCCTCCAGAAAATTGGAGCGAAAGTAGCGCTCCCCAAAGTTGGAAGTATTGAGACTAGCCGGGATAGACAGGACACTAAATTACCGAAAAGCACTCACATCTGCTCGGTCAGTGTAGTTCTCCAACCTGATTGAGGTGAACAAAAACAATAAAAAATGTCACTTTGATACAGTTGCAAAGTTAATAAAAAAGCAACCCTCAACCAGTGAAGTGGGTCTTCACTTTAGCTGTAACGAATACATTAACTTCTTTGATGAAAAGATCATCACCATTAGAAAAAAATTACTGAAAATCTCAGTTGTCCTGAGAATGTCCTGAACCTCCCTGACCAGGTGTCAATGGGGACACTGGAACTTTTTGATCCCGTATCGCTCGACACATTCAGTAAATCTGTAATGGGGTACAAATTGTCAGGTAGACCCGATTCCCAAAAGATTACTTAAGGAGCTATTTCCAGTGCTAGGTCAGCCAATGTTAAACAAAATAAATTGCTCCCTTTCACAAAAAATTGTGGAGATTAAGCATCTTTTTAAAAAAAATTATCTGGATCCAGACATATTAAACAACTATAGGCCATTATCGAACCTCCCATTCCTCTAAAAAAAAATTGAAAGACTGACAACTGATTGCCTTCCTGAAGACTAATAACACTTACGGAATGCTCCAATCCATTTTCAGACCCCATTATAGTTCTGAGACTGCACTTGTGAAGGTGACAAATGACCTTCCCATGGCCTAAAACAAAGGTTCTGCATCTGTCCTGTTGCTTCTTGATCTTAGTGCTGCTTTGTACACTATTGATCACTCCCTTCTCTTAGAGAGACTGGAAACCCATATTGGGCTATGTGCACATGTTCTAGCCTAGTTTAAATCATATTTATCAGAAAGATTTCAGTTCGTATGTGTGGATGCTATATCCTCTGACAAGGCAAAGCATGTTTTGGTGTTCCTCAAGGCTCGGTTCTAGGCCCATTATTGTTCTCACTGTATATGCTGCCTCTCGGTGAATTTTCACTGTTATGCCGATGACACACAGATATATATTTCGATGAAGCATGGAGAAGACCCAAAATTAGCTACTTTGGAAGCATGTGTTTCAGATATTAGGAAGTGGATGACAGATAACCTCTTGGTTTTAAACTCAAGAAAAACAGAAATGATCATTTTAGGACCCAAGGAAGAAAAAGCTTTTAACCCTAACCTCGACGGCTGCCTGGTCATATCCCAAAAAACTGTAAGAAATCTCGGCATTACCCTTGACCTTGACCTCTCCTTTGATGAACATATAAAATACATATCAAGAGTTGCTTATTTTCTTCTTCGAAATATTGCAAATATCTGAAAAATGAATCCATGCTTTTGTTACTTCAAGATTACATTACTGCAATGCTCTTTTTTCTGTTTACCCTGATAAGTCATCTAATCAACTTCAATTTGTGCTGCACACAGCTGCTAGAATCCTAACTAGAACAAAAAAAGGTGAACACAGTACTTCAGTACCTGCCTCATTACAGATTTTGTTTTTATATAGAAATGATGCTGTAGGATACCATTATTCATAAATTGCGATGTACTTCATATGTGGATGGTTCACGACTCTGAGCTGTTGGAGCAGTCTGACCATTACACATACGCATTGCATCAGATACTGTTTCCATACAAATTATCATATTCTAAATACTCTTGCCCGTTCAAATCTCGTCTAAAACGTTGATCTATAATGTCCTTTTTCGGAATGAAAGCGATGCAGATGAATGAACGCAAAGCAAGTCTCTGTTGATGCTCCATTGTCTGCAGCTTGGGTAAGGAGTGGCCACTTGGAATGGCGCTCATGTCATAGCCCCTGGGATTCCCGGGGAAAGCTAATCTGAATTGCTATTGGATGCCAGGCATCAGATGACCTAGCACAAACGTTGTTTGTGATTGGTCAACAAAGATAAGACTTCTAAACAGTAGATGCACTAAGCTCCATTACATGAAGTGCGTAATGGCCACCATTTTAGGTGCAACTTTGTGGTCGTGTTACGTAGGCTGTGATGCACGTAAGAACACAAACCTTATGTCTATCTCTTCATTGGAAATAGCCACTAACCAGCAAGGAAACTAAAATGTAATATTGTTAAGAATTAATTTATGACAATTTCCTGATTTATCCATTATTCTGCTAATTAACTGTAATAAATTGACTGTTTAGACTAGGCCTATATTTTACTTTAGACTGTTCATGGTTGCCATGTATAGAAGGAGACCTAGGTCAGCATGCCTTGTTCTTAGAAGTTGTTATGGCCTGGACCGAAGGCGCCAGGCCTCAAACCAATCTTATCTATGGCCCAACGATTTCAACTACCACTGCTTTTTCCCCCATAATTGTTTTCATTTGAATGTCAAGAATTCACTTCAAATGGTGGTACTTTGACTATATACTGTACATTTTTACAGTATATGACTCATTCTTCAGGATAAACCAAGAATTAGTCATATTTTGGGCTCAAACATAAGAGGAGCCATATACTTTTATTCCAACACAATTTCTCAATCATAATTATTTTTTATTGAGTAGTAAAAAAAAAATCAGGTTTCAAACATATTTGCACTCTAAATAATATTTTGTTTGTCTTAGTCCCTGTACTGTATTGATGATGCCTTTTATCTGTTTCTGTTTCCTGGGGGGTATAAATATTAGGTCACACTTATATTTCTAATCTATCATCCTGGGTAAAACCGAAATGCATTCAGCGGAAAGGAGACAGATCATTACTGGGCTACACAGATGAAGTAAAGGTTATAAAAAGTATATAAACAGATAAAATACCATTTGGCAAAGATGCACAGTCAGCGCAATAATCAAAACATTTTGTTCTGAAACAGCTGCAAATTTGCCAAGAGGATGCAAATGCTTATTGCCTCAATTGAAGGGAGGCAAACAATAATTCAGTTCATTTTCTGAACTGCACAGTTTAGTGGAATCTTGTGGTTATAACTTCTCAAAATCAGCTGCTTCCTTCATGTCAACAAGCTCTTTAAAAGGATTACACAAAACAAGCCCATACTGTGCCACACACAGAAACTGAAGTGACCAAACTTAGCCAAGCGTAACTGGAACATGACAGTTGTAATCTTGTGTTGTGGTCACATGAGGCAAAACATTAACTTTTTTGAAACGCACATGAACACCATCAGCATGGTTTGAGACAAAAGGGGACTCCATACCAAGACAAGCACCTGTAAAAAAGTGAATTATTTCCAATTAATTTTACTACTTGATGAGATCTGAGTACTTAAGTTGACCTTTTTCAAATTATAACACAAAATCTAAGATTCATTTACTGTGATAAAGTCACTGTCAAGACTTCAGTTTGCATATAATTTATTTTACCTTCCAATCTAACTGACTGAGCCACAGGGCATAGCACAATCTTTAGGGCAGAATGTTCTTAATTATGGAACTAAATTCTTCTTTGGCCTCCACACAGAAAATGGAAACAAAATCACAGGGTAAGGTCCTCGCCCAACTTCTACAAAATAACTTTTCTGGCTTGCTAAGTCCTAATGAACCATCACTTTCCCCATTCTTATGCTTTTTTAAGCGCAAAGGTGTGAAGACTGAGCAAGCAATGAGTAAAAATACGTGCATTATTATATTCTATATTGTGTGCATGTTACAATTGTTGAATACCTGTACATAATTTCGTTGTCCCTCCCCCCCTTTGAGAGCTGGGACACATGTACATGACACATGAAAAGCCACTCAATACAATTACATTACGAATAAACCCATGGTGTTAGTGAATATACTGTATGTTGCCAGACCCAACTTAAATGAGAACTGGTCCATACATTTTGAGTATATCAATGCTAACGGAAGCAACCTAGTAGCATACCTCTACAAAGAAATACTCCTTTTTAACAACTTGAGTGCTGTGTCTCTAAATTGCACATTTTATAAAGCTGTACATGTTAACCGATACAATACAAAAAGCATATTTTTTTGTTTCCAGAAGCTGCTGTCTCTGAGACTAGCCTCTTCCTTAGCCAACTCTTCTTGTGTCTCAAGCCTAGCAACATGGACAACAGAATTTGGGGGCTCATAGTGCCTCACAGGTCTTTTTACCTCATCTAGGATTTCAACTAACATTCCAAGCACAGACTCCTGGAACTCTATGGAAGAAGAACTGTTAAAAAGTCAGTGACTTTTTGTGTCAAGCACTTAAATAAAAATATATTGTACAATGATACAATACCCTTAATTGACCATGGACGTACTAGCTTGAGACATAGGGAATAAGCCTGTCTTGGGACTGTGGAGTCATGGCAATGCCACGATCCTGAAGAAAAAGGAACCAAAACAGTGGCAACGCTCATGAAAGTTTTTAAACTACCGCTCGTGCAAATGCGAGTGGGACATGGAGTGGTGACACTAATACTATAAAAAGATAGTACACCATCCAAATTAAGTGTCTATTACATGTGAACGACGCACAAGTTTCAAACCCTAATTCAAATTAAGTGATCTTATTTTCCCAAAACTGGGTTTGGACCTACAGTGGATATAAAAGCTTAGAGACCCTTGTTAAAATGCCAGGTTTTTGTGACGAAAAAGAATGAGACAAAGAAAAATTATGTCAGAATGTTTTCCACTTTTAATGTGACCTATAATGTGAACAATTCAATTAAAAAACTAACTGAAATCTTCGAGGGGGAAAATAAAAACCTACATAAGTGTGCTTATAACTGGGATGTGTCTTGGTTCAGTATTAACCAATCACATTCAAACTCAGGTTAAATAGAAATCATTACACAACTGCCATGATATAAAGTGACTGATTAATCATTAATAAAGTTCAGCTGTTCTAGTAGGATTTTCCTCACATTTTCTTAGTTGCTGGATGAAATTATGAACAGTTCCAAATACCAAGCAAATTTGGCACAAAACTTTCCTGTGTCTGTTAGAAAGCTGAAGATGAAATTCACCATTCAGAACGATAATGACCCAAAACAAACATCCAAAACCACAAAAGCATGGATTCAACAGAAGTTTATTAAAGTTTTGGAATGGCCCAGCCAGAGGCCAGACCTGAATCCAACTGAACATCTGTGGGGTGATCTGAAGAGGACTGTGCACAGATGTCCTCGCAATCTGACAGATTTGGAGCGCTTTTGCGAAGAAGAGTGGGCAAATATTGCCACGTCAAGATGTGCCATGCTAATAGACTCGTACCCCAAGAATGAGTGCTATGAAAAAATCTAAAGGTGCTTCAACAAAGTATTAGTTTAAGGATGTGCACACTTGTGCAACCAGGTTATTGGGATTTTTATTAAAATGTTTTCCCTCCTCAAAGATTTCAGTTTGTTTTTCAAATGAATTGTTCACGTTATAGGTCACATTAGATGTGGAATTATTTCTTTGTCTCATTATTTTACATCACAAAAACCTGGCATTTTAATACGGGTGTGTATACTTTTTATATACACTATAAATATTTTTTTTTGTTCTGTAGTCATAATTATCATACCCTGTTTAAGTTTCAGGCTGCCAAATGTGTGTAATTTGTATGTAACTATTCTCTATAGTTTGGCCTTTGTCATGCACATGCACGCTAACAGAATTGTGTGCAAACACAACACACAGAACATCAGACACAGTTGAAGTCAAAATCTGCATACAAAAATGCTGTTCAATCCACATGCACACCCCTGTAAATTGTCAAAGTTGTCCTTTTTTAACATTGCTTTGGGACATTGCTGTGGGCTAAATCCCAAATTAACCATATGTTATTCCACACGTCCCTCCATATGCATGTTAACTTGTGCCTCCAGCATTTTCACAGTTTTCCCAAAGCTGAGGGAGTAGAAATGTTTGAGTCTGTACAAGGTAATTCAACCCACTTGCTATCCTGTCCAGCGTGTGTGCAACAATGCAACCACCGTGAGCAACAAGGAATACCATACATCATTTTTAAGCTCATAAAACTTCACAGAAAGTGAACGATAGGTGTGTATTATGTCCTTATGTATAATCTACCACTAGTAGCACCATTACATTAAATAAAATGATGTGTGTTTGTCATGGGCCGAGGCAAGAGACAAAAGTCAGACACAGGTGAGTGGCTTGCTCTATATTTTATTTTAAATGCAGGCACGCTAGTAGGCCATGAAACATTCCACATAAAACAACGAAAGCCTAGGATATTCCCAGTACTTAGCCAGATCATGCTTAGCAGCACTATAACAATATAAGGTACAACACAATAACCCACAAAACACCAAACTAACCAACAGACATATATACCCCTACACTAATGACCAAACAAGGAACAGGTGCGTCTGGTAACGGCACACAAAGAGGGCAGTGGTTTGAGAAAGTCGGCGACGCCGACTGCAGGCTGAGCCTCAGGAGATTGTACTTAGAGAATGAAGTTTATTCTAAAACGCCATTTGTTTTTCTGATTTTAAAACAATGATTAAAGCCTCTTATGATGTTACTGGAGTTTACATGTTATTTCTCAGGAGGGATTTGTCCACTCACTTCAATCCTCATGGTATTATTTCTGGAAATATAATTAGTCAATAATGTCAGAATGTCGACAAATTTTCTGGAATTGTCTGGAAGTTGATGATTTTTTTTATCCCCTTGAGACCCTGCAAGTCACCTTCGGTTTATAGTTTACTACATGAAAATCCAGGGTACTACTAGTTGGTAGGGGTTTGAGATTCATGACATAGAGTGGGGAGAACAAGTATTTGATACACTGCTGATTTTGCAGGTTTTCCTACTTACAAAGCATGTAGAAGTCTGTAATAGTTATCATAGGTACACTTCAACAGCGAGAGATGGAATCTAAAAGAAAAATCCAGAAAATCACATTGTATGATTTTTAAATAATTAATTTGCATTTTATTGCGTGACATAATTTTTTGATACATCAGAAAAGCAGAACCTAATATTTGGTCTAACCTTTCTACAATTTTATCCCTGATGTCCTTATACAGCTCTCTGGTCTTGGCCATTGTGGAGAGGTTGGAGTCTGTTTGATTGAGTGTGTGGACAGATGTCTTTTATACAGAAAACAAGTTCAAACAGTTGCAGTTAATATAGGTAATGAGTGGAGAACAGGAGGGCTTCTTAAAGAAAAACTAACAAGTCTGTGAAAGCTGGAAATCTTACTTGTTGGTAGGTGATCAAATACTTATGTCAAGCAATAAAATGCAAATTAATTATAAAAAATCATACAATGTGATTTTATTGTTTTAGATTCCGTCTCTCACAGTTGAAGTGTACCTATGATAACAATTACAGACCTCTACATGCTTTGTAAGTAGGAAAAACGGCAGAATCAGCAGTGTATCAAATACTTGTTCTCCCCACTGTAGATGCCCATAAAAATAAAAAATAAAAATAAATATTTATTTGATAAATAGAAAAACTTTCCTCTATGTTTGAAAGATAATACAAAAGTGTCCATTAAAATAACATCAAATTGATCATAAATAGTGTAAACATTTAATGTAAATTATGTTGGCCTTTACACCGAAGTTTGTTTTATTGTATCCTGGTTCTGGCTGTTTTTCCAATCTTCCTCTGGTGTTTTGCAGGTACTATTTAATGATGCTGCCTACTGAGGATCTGTGTGGTATGTTTCTCAAACTAGACACTAATGTATTTGTCCTCTTTGCTTAGCTGTACCCTGGGCCCTCACATTCTCTTTCCTATTCTGGTTAGAGCCAGTTTCTGTGAAGGGAGTATTATAAAGCATTGCATGAGATCTTAATTTTCTTGGCTGTTTCACACATAAAATTGCCTTTATTTTTCAAGAATAGACTGATGAGTTTTTGAAGTTCTTTGTTACTAGTCAGTTTGAGCCTGCAACTGAACCCCAAATTGCTGAAGCTAAAGATACTGAACTAGTCTAAAGGAAAGTTTTATAACTTAATTCATCAGCACAACAGTTTTCAGCTGTGCTAACATAATTGCAAAAGGGATTTGTAATGATCGATTAGCCATTTAAAATGATAAACTTGGATTAGCAAACACAACATGCAATTGGAAGACCTGTTTGATGGTTGCTGATAATAAGCCTATGTTGATTTTTCATCAGCGGTTTCCAGCTACAAACGACATTCATAACATTAATAATGTCTACACTGTATTTCTGATCAATGTGATGTAATTTCAATCAACAAAAAGTTTTTTTCCAAAAACAAGGAAAAATCTTTTGAACAGTAGTTAACAACGAACAATGGCAGACGTGCCAAGCAAAATCCACCTTTCATTTCGTGTTTCTTAATATTAAGTTGACAAAATGATTGCTCAACTGAGAAAACATGCACTGAATAATGTAGGGAATCATGTTACAGTCCTAATAGGGCTTTGCATACTTTGAAAAAAAATACAGATTTTGTAAGATGGTCAAAAAAGTGATAATTACTATAGCAAGTGTGCTTTATGGAGTTGGTTTGAATGCTGACTTGGTGTTGCTCTAACTCAGCTTATGTCCATAAAAATTTCCTTTGCACTGAGTAAGAGAATTTTATAGCAGGTTCTATTAAATTAATAAAATACAACTATTTAATATCTCACGACACCACCTTTGAAATAGATTTAAAAATACATAAATATATATATACACACAAAAATCAGGTCAGGCCTAATACCCCATCAGGAAACCCTAGGTTGTCTTAAAGAACCCCTCTGACAATGGACTACAACCAAACTCTATGTGTAAAGTTTACAATCAGAATCTTTTGGTGATGGGAGTGTTTCATTTTCAACCTTTTAATTATTAATAATCATAGAGATGGTAGTCTAAATCATAAGGGTGGCAGTCTATCAGATTGAGGTGGTTTTCAGATATTTGCTTTTGGCCAGCCATTTGTATAAATGTCATTGCTGTTAATCATGTTTTCAGCTTTGTTCATGGCATGTATATTAGTACCTAACCTTTTGAACACACAACCTTTTTGAAATATGTTCAATGCACCATCTATGCCAGCCTGTATGACACTTACAATGTCCACAGCAGCATAGCCTCAGCACTGCCATCTTCACTTCTAAGCAACTTATCCCTTCAGGACTTCCCTTAGTTACCAGTAGGGGGCAGAATTGTACAACACACATTGGAGGTCCACAGGTGAGAGGCACCCACTGATTTTGAAATAGGCTTGCACTCCTCTGTCGTGTTAAAACTGAGATTGGCTGTATTTGTAAATGTCAGGTCTCTCTGTGTCTAGTGTCTGTGGGGGCCTATTGAAAGGAGCCCAAGCACCACTA
>JACXGJ010010178.1:0-22489 GCA_016801105.1 Esox niger | reverse complement strand
TCAGTAAGTGTGTGTGTGTGTGTGTGTGTGTGTGTGTGTGTGTGTGTGTGTGTGTGTGTGTGTGTGTGTGTGTGTGTGTGTGTGTGGGGGGGGGGGGGGGGGGGGGGGGGGGGGGCAGAGGCTGGTAATAAGGAGGACCGCTTCTCCGCCAGTCAGGCGTGTGGCTTCATGCAGACCTAAATAACTCAGATACCCCAACTCTAAACTCACCATGACCTAACATGCTAAACACGCTCACCTGTGTGGAGCATTCTTACTGACACACGCACACACGCACTGCACGAAAATATCCTCCGTCTGTCTTCGACTCCCACTCAGGTCAAGGACATAACGTCGACAGGCTGCTAGCTACAACGTCAGGACACTCCCTTTGTCTCAGAATCCACAAGGAGTGTCCCTCCTGACGGTATGTTGTGTTGTTACCCACAATCCACTTGGAGTATCCCTCCCGATGTTACGTTGTGTTGTTACCCGTTAAACTTGTGAAGACCATAGGAATGTAAGATATATTCCAGAGAGGGGAGACATTTCAGAAACTATTTCTGACGAACTTTGAGGAAACAAGATGTCTCCAGCCTTAATAAAAGACTAGACACCAACACCTGACAGCAAACAACACAGAAAATGATTGTGTAGCACTTTACCGGAATAGTAGACAGTTCTCTCTCGGTCTTGATAGTTGCCTCTTTGTCCACAAGTAGCAGAACGGAGTAAAGTGCATTTGGTAATAATGCCTGAGTAAAAACAACACAAATGTATATGAATTGGGAGGGAGGACAAAACAAACTAAGATGACAATACAGCCTTATTAAACAGCCACAAATCTTCATGCCTGCTGTTTGTGTGCACGCGTGTGTGGTTGTACAAACACACGAGAGTAGGTCTCCCCATTTGCCCTGAGACACAGCCTTTCCCGCTACAGAAATGAGATGTCACCAGAAAGAAATGAACAAACCCGTACCAAAATTAAACTTGTTCCAGTTTTGGAGGAAGAGCCATAGCAAAGAAGCTATAAGTGCTAGTTTAGTGTATAAAAAATAACATTAGAATATTTGTTAATGCAAATAAAAACATTGTAAAGTGTCCAAAGGAGACAGCCAAACGTTAGTTTGTTTGGGAGGTGGTGGTAATGACATTGTAATTTTCTGTTGAAAGCTCGCATGGAGCAGAGAGTTTTTTTCCACATAATGGAATTTCATATTTTGGAATTTTGAACCAATTTTTCTCTCCTGCCCTGTCATAACTAATCCGCAGAAAGTGTGATTGAGTCAAACGTTGAGACGTGTCATCTCCATCTACACATGGTATGTTGCCAAGTTCATTCTGTGCCAACCTCCACTAGACCCACAGGTACTGACAGTATGGCACAACAAGGATTGGAACACCTGGCCACCAAGACCCAGCTGTATCCATGGACCACAGGGACTGTGAGGACAAAACAAGGCTCTTACCTGGAGTTCAGACAAGGATGAGAAAAGGGCAGCACTAGGCTGCTGTCTCCTGGTGTCCACCAGCACGGTAACACCCTGTTCCTGCCTCGCCCTCCTGAAACCACAAACAAAACCCTCATTCTGAGCCTGTGAACAGCCAGACCCCTGGAGCTATAGCCTGGTGCCAATAGCACACAGCGGTCACATGTCTCCAGCCCCGTCTGTCATTGGACGGGGCTCCGTCACAGTGTGTGGCTCAAGCGGGCGACAGGGTGGCTTACCGAAGCGTGGAGTAGTAGTATCCCAGGAGACAGGTGAGGTGTTGGGAGGTGCAGCTCCCCCCGGTCCACACCCTCCCCCGAGTGCACACCTGCAGTACGGACCTCCCACTGCGGTCTTGGTTTCCTGGAACACAGAGAAAGACGGCCCACGGCACCTGGGTGAAACTCTGCACTCGGGGCCGGTTTAGGGGACGTTATGGTTAGGGTCCGGACAGCACTTAACGGACCGGCCAGGTTAGTTCGGCACAAAGGCTGTAGCCCGATTTAAAAACATGATAAGGCAGCGTTATGTCATCCCTTCTTCTTACAGCGCAAGTACAGAGCACATCTAGGACCCAAATATACCTCTTTAAACTTGACAATAAAAGTCCTTTGTGGAGGATAGTACAGCTATTTGCCATTGCGCTAATTCATGTCTATACACACACCGTATGGCGCCTAGGCCACATGTTGGAGCAGGAGGGAACCCAGGCAGATTGAATGACTGGATCAGGTGTACCGGGAGAGGAGCTGCACTGACAGACTGCGATGACTAACGCCCAACGACAGACGTGTCACCTTTCACCCTGCGCGTGTTCCAAACAGCGACCTGCTCCCTACAGAGTGTGTCACATTTGAGTCGGGGCCACAGGCACTAGGGAGGGGCGCCGTCCGAGAGACGGCATGGCGGGTCACCTACCAGGCAAGACGACGGCCCCCGAGGCCAGGAGTTCTGGGTTGACCTCTGACACCAGGCAGGGGAGGTGGTGGTGACCGTCAGGGCATGGAGCCAACCCTGGGGCCGGGGCCGGCTGGACGGCCACTCTGTTGGACGGCCTGCTGGGTTGATGGTGAGATGGCGCTCCATCGTGGCTGTGCCGTCTGACTTCGGAGATGGCGCTGCCACCTTTGTGCTGCCCTGAAGGGGACCAAGGCCAAATAGGCTGCGGTTAAATTAAGTGGAAAATGTTGGTGCTTGTGTTGATTTGCTGGCGTTTATTGTCAAATCTGATACAAACCCAATCAACTTGAACCAACGTTCATTGAGAGTTGACCACAGATTCTGTATAGGAATGAAGGGTGTTTGTGACAGAGAAAGGGAATAATGGAGGGAAAGAGAGAAAGAAATAGAGAGTAATAGAGAGGGAAAGAGGGCAAGACAAGAGGGGCAGGATAAACAAAGGAAGGAAGGAAGGAAGGGAGAGATAGAGAGGGAATTTGTCTTTTAATGACTCCAGACATAGATAAGTGTTCGGTCTGACTGACGCAGATCAGACCTGGGTTCAAATAGGATTTGAAATATTTAGAGTCCCAGGTAGACAGGAAGTACCATAGTGGTTTCCTTGCACCAGGAAAACAAATATACAATTATTTTAAAGTATATGAAAGTGTTTTAAGATGTTTCTGAACATCTGTCAGATTCTAGGATAACACTTTGTTAGACAGACAGTCAGAATAACAGACAGATGCCTCCAAGACAACACTACCAGGAGTGTGTCTCTGTCCCGACACTCCCGACCAGTACCAACAGCTGTCTGCTCACCCTTTATCAGATCTCCCTGGCTAAGGCAGCTCAACCTGCTGTACACACGTCAGTCCTAGATAAAACAATATCTGTAATGTTTTCGTATTACTAATACGTTGAGCCCTTCTTAAGGTAATGCCTTTCCGAATGTGAAGCAACACGGCGTCAGACCAGACGGTCGCCTGGAATAAAACAAAACCCAGTTCAGAATTCTTGACAGTGTGGGTCCACAGAGGATGTATAGGATGACTGAAACACACAGCCATCACCTGTCGGGACCCAAATCCATTTGACACCACCTCTGACAGGCCACCCTGTATTGTTCCATACAGTCTGGCTCTGCCGGGTCCCGTGACACTGATCTCCCCTCAACCCCCCCCCCACCCAGCCGAGCCCAACTATTGTCCACAGACACTAAATGTACTTCCTGTGTGATTGACTGGCACCGTGCGGCCGGCGCTTCTGTTCGCCGCAAGCTTCCCAGAGTGCTTTGTTTTCGCAGGAAGTGGAAAATGTGGAGCAAAGCCTCTCATGCATTGTCTCCGCGCAGAGCCTGGTTGCTATACAGCATGTTACACCGTTCTGAGCCCTCACTGTAGCCAGGACAGGGCCAGACTGTTATGCCCCACACTGTTGTCTGTCGTGGAACCAAACCAGTTGGGTTTATCGATGACCTAACAGTGTTAAACGCTGTATCCATCCTAAATGGCACCATGCACACTTTGTAGAGCATGTTTTGGACCAGGTAAGCGCAACCGTGGGCCGTTTGGGACACAGTCAGCTAGTCCCCAGGGGAGCAGGGTGAGAGCGATGACAACGGCAGCCGTGACCGTCTCAGCTGGTGGCCAGGCTGGCTGGCGAAACACAACCCTTCCTCAGAGTCCAGGAGGCAGGCCGTGTTTCCAGAACAAAGTACTGGACGGAGCCCGTGTTGGTTCCAGTTTCTCAGGTGGATGGACCCTGCATGAGCACAGGCAGAGTTTTAAAGGGGTTTCTCCAGTATTTGTCCCCGGTGGTGGGGGGGTGGGGGGTCAGAACAATTGGACCTATTGTACAGGAGTGAGCCTGTGGGAACGGAGGGAAGGGCTCGTCAGTCACACCCGTGTGTGTTTCCGTGTGTGTGTGTGTGTGTGTGTGTGTGTGTGTGTGTGTGTGTGTGTGTGTGTGCGTCTCCTTCGTCTGGTTGGTTACAGGATCATCTGAATTGTCCTGTTCACTGTGGCAACAGTTTGGGGGGGGGGGTCTGTGGGAACAGGTTTCCCCACTGGCCACAGGACTCAGACACAATTGGATATTGTAACTAAAAGTCGGTTCCCAAAAAATGTTTGATGCTGTGTAAAATGGAAATAAAAACAGAATGCAAAGATGTGCAATACATTTAAACCCTATATTCAATAGAATACAGTACCAATACAACATCTGAAAAAGACAAGTAAAGTTGTGTAATGCAGAAAAAGAAAAAAAAAGATTTAAGTCAATCGTCAACAGATCAGTTACATGATTGGTTATTAAAAGATCATTCAATCCTATAACAAGCAAGAATGGATTCACATTTCACTTTCAAAACTACATCAATTGGTCTCCTCGGTGTTGTTAAAAGAAGAGGAGATGCAACACAGTAATAAACATGCCCCTGTCCCAACTTGGGACGTGTTGCTGACATCAAAATCTAAATGAGCATTTGTTTTTCCTAAAACAATAACATTTCTCAGTTTCAACATTTGACATGTGGTCTTTGTACTATTTTCAATTAAATATATGAATGAAATGATTTGCACATCATTGCATTCTGTTTTCATTTGCATTTTATGGAAAGAGGGTTATAAATACAGATATGAATTCAGGGGAGATACGTTTTATTGGGTCATGAAGGCCAAGAGACTTTCATTTTGAGACTTCAGGCGTGTTGTATAGAGAGTTTGGCCAACGCAGATTTGTGAGCCAGTCATTTCTGATAGCATCCCTGTTACTAAGACATTACTTATGATTAAGTGCTAATACTTTCTAAAACCATTCAAAATGTCCAGTGGAAACCGAAGTCCAATCTGTTAACACAACACAGAATAGAACCGGAAACATCCTGATGTGCGAATCAATAAAAACACCGGTCCAAATTAGAGCTTTGTCCTGTCCCTTTAGTATGGGTGACATAAAACAGCTCACTACAATACAATATGGAAGCCAAATAACTCCAGATTTACAATAAATATTTAAATAACTACATATATTGTGTATATACATATACAAATATACACACACACACACACACTTCCAGCGGCTTTGGAAAGCTATCAGTCACCGCCAATAACAGTCAGCACATGAGAACTACATGCTGTCTCCTCATGTCAACTGTGAGTCCAAACACAGCTCAGTACGGCACCAGCCCATCCCTGACTGGAGGTCATAATTACACACTGAAACCGCAACATCAGACCTGTCTGACAGAGAGACGGCTTTTCAGACCTGGAGGCATGTCATTTCAAACGGGGAGGGTGAGCTGACGTGCTTGTAGGGCGCTCTGATCCAACCACCGAGGGGCCCGACGCCGGGGAAAGGGTTTCGTTCAAGATCACTCATGACAACCATCGTTTTTAATGTTCTACATTCTTACGACTGTTTGATTGCTCTTGCATTTTTCCCCAACCTGGATTTAAAAAAAAGAGGCCCTAATGACATGGCTGTATTGCGAGGCCATGACTCAGGCTGCCTAAAATAATCTGTTGATGCCAAAGTACGTTTAACAACAAACATTGGCAGCGGACTTTAATCCCTCCCCCTAACTCCAAGTCTTGATGCAAGTGCGAACAACCATGTCACATTCTGGCGGCCCATTATTCAAACCACATGCAGCCATCCATTACACAGTCAGAACACTACAATACAAAACCAGCACATGTACCTGACTCCTCTCTAACTGGGTTGCTGTTCCTCTTCTCTGCGCTCGTGGCCTCCAGGTCCAGACGGCCAAAGCGCAACGCGTAGCCGTTCATCAGCTTCTTGGGCGACGGCAGGTTGCTACCACTGGCCGAGCCTCCAGAGGAAGAGCGTGCTCTGTGACCTTTGACCTGCGCCGCCTTGTTAGTCCTCTCTAGAGACTTAGAGCGCCTGTCCGCACGGCTCTCCAGCCCCCCCGCGTTCCTCAGGCCCCTCTGCAGGTAAAGGAGGGGCGTGCCCGCAGAGAGTCGGGGTAAGCTGGGGTCACCCCCGAGCCATGATCTGGCCCCCACTAACCGGACCCCGCGAGGTCCTGGCTCTCTCTGAGCTGGGGTGGAGGGGCTGCCCGGTGTCACGGCTGGGGACGGGTGGTCCTCCCTGGGACTGAGGAGGCCTCCTGGGCCGTGTTCCGGTCCTTCCTCCAGGATGGACTCGGAACTGGAACCCAGGTTCATGGGGTTCTGTAAGGCCTCCATGTAGGACTTCCGGAACAGCCTCCGAGTCTCAAAGGATACAGAGTCCCTGGGATGGCGGGTGCGGCGAGGGCTGGGGTTACTGAGATCTGTGCTGAACGACAGGGCCCTGGTCCTCTCCCTGGTCTCACCCTGGCCTTCCTCCAGTACCCCCCGGCCAGGACCTTCCTCCCCAGACAGCCTCTCCGTCTGTGGGTTACTGGGGGAGTGATGAGGAGCTCTCAGAATGTGGTTCTGGTTCTCTAACTGGTAATGTCCTGCTGGATCCTGTTGGGATCTACTGCCAGTGTGGTTGTTGTCCGACCCAACCAGGACCTCCGCGGTCGGCAGAGCAGGCTCTGAGAAGGTGGAGTCCGCCCCCTGGGAGTAAAGTGACTCGTGAGAGCTGAGGTGTGAATCCAGGGTCCCCGTTGATCCGGAGGTACTGCAGGCGCTCAGTTGACCCCGGAAGCCGGCGCTGCCGCGGCGAGCCTGCATTATGGCGTCTGCCGTGCTGCTGACGAACAGAGGACTCACCACGTTCTTCCACGGCGTCCGGTACACGACCGGTCCGGTTGTGAGCAGGCAGTTCTGCAGCGGCTGGAGGTTACGCTCGCGGGTCACATTCTGCAGGAAGTCAGCGGTGAAGACGCTGCCATACATGCTCTCCGCGACGGGGATCTCGGCGATCGCCTGGCCACTGGCCGACAGACATTTTATGACCAGCTTGGCAGCCTTGCGACCCAATGGAACCACCTGGAGATAGAAGTCTCCCTGCTTCAGACGCACCTAGACAGGAGATGATGACGTTTGCTTTGAAATTTAGATAATTATTTCATTTTTTTAATAAAAATGTATGAAAATGTTCAGGCCCTATCCAATGTCAGCTACTCTGCATAATCTGCAATGCAGTTTGTTTGCTCTATGACTACGGAGTGTGGATAAACCATCTAAAAACCTTGTGGAGTGGAGCGAGCTGCAGGACCACCTTCTCATTGATGCAGAGGGGCCAACCCTCATGACAGAACAGCAAACCACGAAACCGGACCTAGAGATAGAACCAGAGCAAGATTCAAAGACAGAGAGAGAGAGAATCAGAGAGAGATAGAAAGAGGAACCACATACAGTCAGAATTTGATGCCCAAACTGTACAGTTTGCATATTTCCTAGGTGTGAAAGTGCATGGATGGAAAATTTAGGAACTTTAATTGTTTGTCTCAAATTGCATGCTCAAATTCCTCATAAAGCATTGAACAAAAGTAGCTCCCTATAGGGAATAGGATGCTGTTGGGAAATGAAGTGAGTGGGAGATATATCTGATAAATTGTTAGTAGTCACACCATTTCACATTTCACAAGATAAGTTGGCATCCTTTTCTCATAGCACTTGAGTGATTGACCATTCTCTCTCTGCTGTCAATCATCTAAACCATTTCCTCATTCTTGGAGGCCAGCAATAATTGGGTATAGTAACCCAACCCCTCAGGCAGGGTTACTATACCAACTACCAAACAAATCCTAACTGTAACTGTGACACTACAATACAAAGGGCTTCCAGTATCTCGTAAAGGCTTGCAGGGTCTCTTGAAGGCTCGCAATATCTCCTGAATACTCAAAGTATCTCCTGAAGAATCACTGTAGCTCCTGAAGACACAGTATCTCCTGAATACTCACAGTATCTCCCAAAGGCTTATAGTATAACCTGAAGACTCACGGTATCTCCTGAAGACTCACAGTATCGCCTGAAGACTCCCAGTATCTCATGAAGAATCACTGTATCTCCTGAATACTCCCAGTATCTCCTGAATCTCCTTGTGACACCTGAGGCTAAGCCTCTCACACAGAGGAGTTTTTTCTCAGCAGCTTGCCAGCGCTGGAAACTATTCTGCTGTCCCGTGCTATCAGGCTATCGTCACAGTGTAATCACAGCAGAGATTAATTCAGACTTAAGGGCCTCAAGGACTGGCTATGGACATGTGGAGCCATCTAACCCACAGCAATAAAAGCTTCTGGGGGAGGCTGTATTAGATTACAACCCAGAGCCCTGAGCCCATAGCCTCTCAGCTCTCAGACAGACCTGTTTTCAGGCTCTATTCAGACCTAGTGAAGTGTCCCAAGTGACACCTAATTCTCTAAATAGTGCACTGCCTTTGACCTGGGACCACGGTGTGCCGCTACATAAAGGGGTAGTTTGACATTTGGAACTCAGTATTCTCTCTGTCTGTCCAGAGCAGGAGGGCTGGATGGCTTTCAGACTGAACAATGATCAACTCTGTCCTACTGCTTTGCCCCCCATCCTTTCAGCAAAGTTATTCCCACTCCTGTTCTCTTTCTCTCACTTGCTCTCTCTCTCTCTATCGCTATATTCTCACATTCTCACTTTTTCCGGCCTGTTGTGAATTCTCTCACAACACTCAATTGTTATAAAGTTCATGTGGATGTATAATTGACTGATTAAACAGTTCAAAATTCTTAAATAGACAACATTATTTCCACCTTCATCGTCTTTTAACGACAGTGTATCTTCAGAGGGTGTACAGTCAGGGCAGCTCAAGGTTCACACAGCCAGTCTGGTGGTTCTACAGTCAAGAGAGGTCAAGGGTCACACAGCCAGTCTGGTGGTTCTACCGTCAGGGGAGGTCAAGGTTCACACAGCCAGTCACTGGTAGCTCTACAGTCAGGGGAGGTCAAGGTTCACACAGCCAGTCTGGTAGTTCTACAGTCAGGGGAGGTCAAGGTTCACACAGCCAGTCTGGTAGTTCTACAGTCAGGGGAGGTGAAGGTTCACACAGCCAATCTCTGGTACTTCTACAGGAAGGGGAAGACTGGAAAAATAGCTGCCTGTGTTACACATTTCCAAACGATTAGTCTTTCCTTCTGACCTCTGTTTCTTTGAAATGCTCTGCCTCTCTCAAATCTAAATATTATCCATTTCAAATGGTATATCAGTTATTTACATTGTTGCAAATAACAAATAGTTACAAGTCCTAAAGACAAGGGCAGATAACAAACAAATACTGGTAATGTTCTCTCCATTGCTTGTGCTCCAGTGGCTGCCCTTTCCCACGGCTACGGCTGATCTAACAGCACACCCTGTCCCCCCTCAGTCTCTCTGTCTGCCTCTCACTCATCACGCCACCATGCCTTCCATCTGTCCTTCCACTCACGCAGGTCTCCTGTTGGACACTCTGCAAGATCCTCTTGGCAGGAAGCAGGAAGTCGATGAGGCAGCGGAGTCCGTCCCCCCGGTACTGTCTCTCCACCACACTGAAGAGCTGCCACAGGACGGTGGAGGCGGTGGCGCCAAACGGTGGGTACAGAGCAGACAGGGTGTTCTGGATGCAACTGTCCAGGGACTCAGAGTCCTGAAGGGGAACACAAACAGGAAGGAGGCGACCTGTTAATACATACACATCATGGATCATTTTGACATTTTATATACGGAGTTGTACGACCTACGCAGCTTCACCCCAAAATTGTGGAAAATCATTTGATATTTCAATGAGAGTGCCTTCAGTGATATTGTGACTGAAGAGAGGGCGTGTTTCGGTGGTGGGTGAGAAACATGTGTGCAGACATATTGGAAGGTCTTATCTGAACATTACACATGACACCTTTGAAAAATGTTCCTAGCTTGAGGCCAACATACAACCTCGCATGTAACACCTTTCTAAATCAGAAAGACCTCGGTATTACAGGGTTCAACCCGCACTCCCAGGTACGAACAAGGCGTCCATCAAGGAGATGTGCCGCGCGTGTCCTGACTGGCCTCCTATTGGCCACGGTGTGAGGAAGTGCCCTTTCTATGTAACCGGAGACTGTTTGGGACGAGTCCCTGTTGTTTCTGTTTTGGACTTTCTCAGGCAGTTCTATCTGTCCGTGTACACGGTTATCAGTGGAAGAGCCCAGTCTGTTCCATTCCACAGTTGTTTTCCACTGGGAAAGGGAAAGACAGGTGGACTTGTTTGGCCTTGGTGATTTCTCAGTCGCCCCATGACTGGCTGGAGGGGGGCAGGGGCTAAACAGTCAACAACATGTCCACCCGGCCTGTCACGGGCTTCATCCCACAACCACCACACTGTGGCACCACACTGTGTCCAAAATGGCACCACACTGTGGCACCCTATTCCGTGTACTGTGCAGTGCCCTTCTTTTGACACGTGTCCTGGAGGGGGCTATCTGCGGCCCGGCCTACGTCCACTAGGACAGGTCAACCTCATTCAGACACACTGCAGTCCCCTTACACCCCTGTGGAGGTCATAATATGTTGCTAATGCATGCTGACCTTGAACGACATGCTCAGTCACAGGGGTCGGCTCCATGGAAACTATCACTATGGTGAATTGCTGGGTCCAACCCAGGTCACATATACTTAGTAGTATGCAGTCATTGTGTCTAATGCGATAGGTTTGATTACTCTTTGCCCTGATTGGCTGCCAGGGAAGACCCACTGTTCTGCAGACACAATACAGGGTGGACTGGCGCGGGTCCGGCCTGGGGAGGGAGAGACTGGACTTTCCAGGACCAGTGTTTTTGTCGGCTTTTCTCTGGCCATGACGTCACCCGGCCAGATGTTTCCCCTGTCACTGATGGAAATGGCATGATGGAGGATGTGTCCTGCGACCTGATGACTTCCTGGGGAGTGCACATGTATATCTGTGTGTGTGTTGAGCTCCAAGGTCCTAAACCCAAACCATACCGGGACACAGTCTTCGTCCGTGTGTTGGGACCCGCTGGACGATGTGATGGTGCTACGTCAGGTCGAGATCACTTGACAGTCCATCTCAAAGGGCACCCTATACCCTATCTAGTGTACTACTTTAACATGGCTGAGTAGTACAGTAGAAGAAAGTGTGGCAATAAAAGAAGACAGTGTGCCCTTTGGGATCTGACTGGTACTGTACATCCAGAGACCTGCTGGCTATAAGACCATTATATAAACCAGCAGCTATTAATCTGCTAAATCACAAAACAATCAGATGAAATGATTAACATATTCTCAGCGCAATTCTAACCACACAAAATTGTCCAATCCACATCCCACTCCCCAAAACCCCATATCAAATACAACAGTCCAAAACTGTCATTTTTCACATATTCCAAAGGATTCTCTTGGCATTTCCCCATGATACCATCCTTTCAGAAAGTGACCGGGAGGGTGTTGCCACTGGTGTACCACTGGTGTACCAGTCCAGGACCCAGATGCCCTCCGACTGTTGTGTTCTGGATGCCCAAGACCGTCAAACAAAACACAAACCTCAGTCAGCTGGTCTAGACTGGCTTTTAACCCAACCCAAAATGTGTCTCTTTGGTCAGGCTATGACCGCATCCCAAATCACACCTCATTCAAAGAAGTGCACACTTCTTTTGCCAGAACCGTATAGGTGGAATAGGGTGGCATTTGGCTGGCACTATTACACACTAGTGGTGCAGGGAGTAAGGAATAACAAGGCATTTACTGAAGGGAAGTTGACAATGGCAGGAAAGCAAAGCCATCAGTACATGCTTTTAAAATGGCCCAAAGAGATAGAAAGTGGGTGCGAGTGACAGAGGCGGAAAGAGAGAGCGAGAGAGAGACAGAAAGAAGAAGCAAGAAAGACCGAGTGACTAAGAGAGTGAGAGCGGTTCTAACTGTTCTAAAACAAATACAATTGTAGCCAGTTGACAACTATTTTAAAAACATTATTTTTTTCAGCAGAGACTTTTGTTCAAGGTCTCAACTGTCTGTAAAGGACCATTTGTTGAAGTTTCACTGTACAACTAGCATGAATCAACAGAAAATATCTGCAGGGAATGTTAATGGGTTTTTTATCTACAAAATTGTTCCAAGTTCCTGAGATATTCTCCATAAAATATTTGTCACCTGTCTATCAGTTTGCATTTACTTGTAGTCATTCTCTCATTTTCCATTTAGAAGCGGGAAATAACACCCCCACAGCCCACCCTAAAACCACTTATCCTCCATGTGGACTAGCTAACACTACCCCGGTCTCGTGTGGTAAGGGAAGGAGAGTCGGGTCATTTTAAAAATAAAAAGGTGGTCTTGTAAACGTTTGACACAGGATTCGAACCATTTAAATCAGCTGTTTTCAAACGTGAAAGTGACTGAGACGGTCCGTGTGCGTGTGTCTGGACAAACTATCAGGGAAACTCAAGAGAAAACTAGTAGCAGGTCACGTCAACAAGCATGCATGTGTCAGAGCAAGGTGATTTAATGTTCATGATGACGTCTCCTGAACATGTCCCATGTTGTAGAGGAGCCCCAGGGAGAGACTTCACTGACCAGATGATCCAGTGTCAGTCCCTCACGCTACACCTGAACAGCCGCAGTTAGCAAATGTAGGGTACTGCTGTTTGCAGATCTCGACTGTGTTCGCAGGCCTCCGGTCGGCAGTCCTAAATAAGTCCGGAGAGAGTTGGGAGGCGTGTACATTTAACAATGGTGTCATCTGTAATCGGTTTCCTTGGATACGCAGACTGTAAACACATGCTCTAACTGAATTGTACATTTGATTGCTGGGCTGAAATAAAATATTTAAGATGTGTCTACTTGAGTCGGTACTCACAGAAAAGGCACATTTCTTTTTGGGCTGTGTGTTAAGTTTAGGGATAAAATGAGGCTTAGAATTAGGGTTAGGTTTAAGTTGAACCATTATAGGTTTGGTTAAAACACACACACTACATACACAAACACACACAGAAATACATGCAATGTTTATGTTTTGATTTGTTGCATCAAGCCTGTATAACGAGGAACACAACACAAGCCCTGGTAGCGGAAACCTGAAAAGAGGATTTGACCCGAATTACCACAGCGGAGGAGCTTTAAATAGGTTTAAATAGCGACCAGGGTTAAACCCCAGGGTGGGAAAAAGTACTGCCTGCTGAAATGCTACTACACGTGTCACCCTAACCCCTCCGTTGAACCACAGTCGTATGGGCCCCGGTCAAAGTAGTGCACTGAGGGAAATAGGGTGCCGTTTGGGACACCCTTGTGGTTGTATGACCAGCCTCAGTCCTTCAGTCAGTCCTGATGGGGTGAACTACAGCGTCCCACCCTTTCTGATCCCAGGTATTTACAGCAGGCTCTATGAGGTAGCATGTGTGGTTGTGTGTGTGTGTGTGTGTGTGTGTGTGTGTGTGTGTGGGTGTGTGTGTGTGTAGGACAGTGGCTCGGTAATTGCTAGGTTGTGTCGGAGGATCCAGGTGGGACAGACATCTGGTTCACAAACACGCAGGAAAAACAAACCAAACCAGCCGCTTGAAGGTTCCACCTTAAACAATGCACACGCACAGTATGGAGGACGACAGACACACGGAGCACACCACCAACGACCCTGTTCTCTCTAGAGTGCACGACTTCAGAGGGAACGCCGTTGTAGGGTAGCATTGCACCTGATAGGAAGTAGTGGGCTATTTGTGACTCACACAAACCGTCTTGGTTTGACCTCAGCTGAGTGAAAAATAGAGTGTTGTCCCGTCTGTAATTAGGCCCATTCTGAAAGGGAGAAGGAGTGCTTCTGAAGTCACGTGTGGTTTCACTGTACGGGTGCTGAGGACAAGGCAGACACACCCCCCGACATATACACGCACCCACAAACATACATCACCCAGGCTATATAGCTGTTCTGTCAAACTGGTGAAGAAGTCATTGGTAAAGCCTGTTTCAAAACGATATATCTACACTATTTTACCGCAAACCATTTAATTTCCCAACTCATGATTTCTATTCATGACTTTATATGAAGTTGGAGCTAAAGACCAGCGTATGAATCCCTTACCAACATGAATTGAATCACCTATAGTTATGTGTGCCATCTTCTGTAATATATCACCGACAGTAAAGCCCTCCTATAAACACATCTCCACGGGACTCTGAAAAATACAATCTCTGCTAGGACTCTGAACACATTAATCTGCCCCCAGGATCCTGTAAAATATAATCCCTCTATGGGATTCTGTCAAATTTCATCTCTACCTGGGAGATAAAATAACACCTCTGAGAGACTGAGAAAGACAAAGACAGACAGAAAGAGAGAGGAAGGCAGGAAGAGAAAAGACAGTGACAACGAACATACAGAAAGACAGAGAGAGGGAGATGGGGAGAGAAAGATTGCGGGCAGAGAGACAAGAGGGAGAGAGAAAAGAGGAAAGAGAAAAGGAAATTATAGGGAGAGTAATGGGGAGAGACAGACCGTGTGAGACAGGGGAAGAGAGAAAAAGGCAGAGACAGAGGGAGACAGAGTGAGACAGAGAGATGTACAGCGATGAAGAGCAGATCGGCAGGAAAGTGAGAGGTAACACCAGACACATTTTGTGGGTCAGAGACACAAAAGGAGCTGCGCACCAGGCCTCCAGTGGAGCATGAAGCCACCAGGGGAGTGGAACAGCCCTGGAGAGAGCCCCCATACAGACAGCCCTAACCGCTAACCAGCTATCAGCTAGTTAAGGGGCCAACAGATAAAGCAGTAGTGTGTCCAAAAACGTTTCCTTTATAGTGAAAAACTTTTTCATATTGGGATTTCCTTCAGGACCGGGTCAAAAGTGGTCGTCTAAATAGGGGAAATTACATTTGGGATGTACGACCAAGTGGAGAAAGACGACACAGTGGTGCACAAACACAGACCTGCTCAACAGACAGGTGCCAGGAGGACCACAAAGGAGTCTAGGAGGTAGGAGAAACATTCCCATCAGATCAAAGAGCTTATCTGTCTGAATCCCCTTTTGATCCACCGATGGTGCCTGCGATAGGAAATATAATCCAGATTGAAGGAGGAAAAACAATGTGCTGGTGCTCTCAAATGGGCAAACACTATAAGGCCATGGAAACCTGGTATGGTACGGTCTTTGAAGGTAAGAGACTCTGTTTTCCAACCTATGGGTCACGACCCAATGTGGGGTCAACTGATAAGAAAGTGGGGTTATGACAGTTAATGTGTATGTGTATGGGGCCCGGGGTGTAGAGAGTATTTTACCATTTAGAACAGACTGGACAGGACCCTTCCAAATACCATTCCAAAACACTGCCAACCCTACTTCCTTCAGATTGCAATACTATTGCAATACTGTAGACAAAATCACTTTTTTTTAATTTTTTTATTCCAAAATTAGGTCACAAAACAAAAAAGTATCAGGTCCTTTCTTAAAGACAGATTGAAGGGTAATGAATGGGAACAGGAAACAGAAGGGGCATGGTGCTAGAGGTGTCCTGGGTCCTCAGAGGGAATTACTAATGGAAATCTTACTAACGGGAAATTTAATCAAGTTGGGCGGCGCTCGACTTAAATAGAACAGTGACTAGAGGTAGGGCTGAAATCACAACCATCACATCCTCAACTAACTCTTTTGTGGGCTGGCTTCAGCAGGGCTCCACCGCAATTAAGAAAGCATGCAAGAGTGCAGACATGTACGAAAGCACGCGCCTTCATGTACACACTCACACTCAAACACATTTAAACACTCTAACCTACATTAAAGCATTATGATAGCCAATTGCAAAAAACAAGCTGCTGTCAAATAATCTTAGCAGATTAAGTTAACCCCTCTAAAACAATACGCTTATTGTAATAACTATTTAAAACCAACAGTAATTCTATGACATAACTGAATCGGGTCAACAGAAGGACAGGGAGGAGACAGTTATATAGACAGACATTGATGTTTCACTGGAGCTGATCATTCACAGAAATCCCATCTGGGTCAATACAAAGAGTCACACTGAGAAGAAATGTATCAAAGAAATCATTGGTCCTGTGCAATGTACTGTCATTTGTTTTAGGTTCCTTAGGGTTCTGAAACCAGGCGCTACATGTCTTTGTTCTACAGGATGTCCACAGAGGGGTCAGGATGCTGATTGCCTGCAACCTCTTACAAACCTTCCTGGCCATACAGGATGTGACATCACTAACACATTGTACTACTGTGCCCAGCATGATGCATAGATATGGAGGCTGACCAAGAACAACACAGCAATAACAAGATCCCTCTAGCAACCAGACCAGTGGTGATTACAGACAGACTACAGTCATACAACCAGACCCGTAGTGATTACAGACAGGCTACAATCATACAACCAACAATGCATGTGGAATTTGACATGATAACGGTAGAAATCCATTAAACAACATTAAATGGGAACGAATACTAACAGAGGTTCCTGTCCTTGTGTTCAACGCTGGAAGACGGGGCTGGAGAAGTGCAGTATAACAGTTACATTTTAGTCAGTTAGAGGACGCTCTGATCCAGAGTGACTTCCAGTAAGTGCATACAGTTAAAATGAGCTAGCTAAAACAACAGCGTAACCGCTCTGAGGGCAGACCAAACATGACATCAAAATGATAGCTAAAAATGTGCTTTACATTGACGTCGTTTATAAACGCTGGAGTAAATCAAGCCAATATTTTTGGGACAAAGAATCAATTAAGCTCAATTTAATAATAATAATATTTAATAATAAAAAATCTATGGATAAATATAATTCATTTAAAGGTCCAAAAATGTATTCCTGATAGCCCCTTGTCAGACATAAAAGTTGCTAGCATCATTGATGTATGCTGTATACAGACTTGATACTGAAAACACAACACAAAATGAAGCCATGTCAGCTAGTGGACAAAATACAATATACATAAGATGGATCTGTCATAGACACCACGGCACAGACTACGGCAAACCCACTAACTTTCCAAAGAAACCAAGAATTAGAACCATATGGAAGATTCCCAGAATCAGGCAGGGATAGATAAATACATCATACACTGACAATAGTTTAAAACGCTTCACTTCTAAGAATCTCATCTTCAAAAGTATTTAACAAATACATTTAAGTAATTTAGCAGCTGCTCTTATCCAGACTGACGCATAGTACCGACTAAATACATTTTCGTTGTGTACTTACAACCGACGGGAGTTGAACCCACAGCCCTGTCTTTGTCAGCCCCATGCTCTACTGAGCTACATGGGACCCCATAAACAGTGCTGACGGGAAACTCTAATTGGGTTAAAAGAGCCTATCAAGATATCTAGCTGCTGCAAACAGCATACTGGAACAGTCTGACCAGCAGTGTTCAGCATTCAAACATCAATGACAAACAGGAGCAGTAGCGTCTCAGGAGGTTTAGATAGTCAGGTTGTTCTGCCCTCTGAGTCTACACTGCAGCTGGCTGAGTAGCCTGCAGACCAGTACAGGACAAGATTTCAGCCAAACACGCATGTATACGCGCATGTGGACGCAAGCATTGACACACACGCTCACAAACACACACACTCAGACTGACAAAATACCAGCTGCTTAGATATCTGGACACATCTGATGACCGTGAAACAGTGAAAACAGATACAGACAGATGACAAACACACAACACCTAAAATTAGCTTAACCGTTAAAAAGAACTGCATTTGTTTAAAGTTTCTAAATTGTGCCAGTAGCTTACTTGCAAGAATTTTACTTCAGGCTACAAGGTTTTTGTCCCACTTCAAAATAACATAAAAAATACTTGACTTCAGAAATGTCTTCTCACCTTAATGCTCAGGTAGTTGTCACAGCTCCTGGACTTGGCTCTGGAGTGCATTTTGCCAAGTGCCAACATTTAGATACCAAGAACAGCACCGAACATAATTTAATAGTAAATAAGAACAAAGCACCAAAGGTTAAACCAGGGTAATTCCAGTGTATGACGACGGAATCATTGCTACAGGACAGACATGTCCAGAGCCATGTTAGTAGCTCTGGCCATGATGCCCCCTTCGTCTGTCTCTCTCTGTGTCCTTGTCTTACTCTGTCTGTGTCTCACTCTCTCTGTCGCTCTCTTTCTGTGCCTATTCCTCTCCTTCTGAACAGCACTGCTGAGCAGCCAGTGTTAGACTAAACCCCAGTGGGAGCGTGAGAGAGGCAGCGAGCTCTGTTCCCTTTCCCCAGCCCTCCCTCCTACCGTCACTCTCCCCATCTCTCCCTCCCTACCCACTGCTGCCAAAGCTTCTCTCTCTCCCACTCTTTGTGTCTCTCTGCCTGTCCTGCTCTCTCTCTCTCGCTCTCTCTCTCTCTCTCTCTCTCTACCTTTCCGTCTCTCTCTACCTTTCTGTTTCTCTTTCTCTTCCCTACTTTTCCATCTCTCTCTTTGTCTCTTTACCTTTCTGTCTCTCTCTGTCTCTACTTTTCTATCTCTCTGTCTCTCTACTTTTCTGTCTCTCTTTTTGTTCTCTACCTTTCTATCTCTCTCTGTCTCTCAACCTTTCTGTCTCTCTCTCTGTTCCCTACCTGTCTGTCTCTCTGTTCCCTACCTTTCTGTCTCTCTCCCTGTCTCTTTACAAGCTGGATAATGCATACTGATGCAGGTCCTCTGGGCCATTCAGAAAACACACAACCTGACCTGCACGGAACAACAATAACCCTCTAACCCCCGCCCCTTCTCTTCACTGCCCGGCAGGGGTAGTACACCCCCTCGACCCCCGACCCCCCTCTCCACCACACACCCCGACGGTCTCTCTTTGTCCCGTCAATACAAATGGACTAGAGTTTCAGCTTATTCTGCCGCTTTTCAAAAGGAGGTGGGAGGGAGAGACAATGAAAAGAAGACATCTGCATAGCACTGGTCGTGGTTGCAGGTCAGACAGTACAATAGTGCGCCCTTAAATCTTGTAAGGGGGGAACACCTAATCCTTAAACTGCCTCTGACAGACCAGTGACGTATGTGGGTCATCTCCCCTGTCCAGAAAGAAAGAGGTGACATGTTCGAAACAGATTACACTTTACAAGTGCCTTTCAATCAAGTAATTACCTTGATTGTTAATGTTAACTTGACTAGTACAAACCATTCGCACCAAGAGGCAAAACATAAAATCCTCATTGTGAGTTTCACAAGTTGTGTAGACGTTGTTTTGCAAAGTAATGTGCCTCTTTGCTCAAACTCACCAGTTTCTCATTAACCTTGCTGACACGAATACTGATAAAACCTCAGAGAAACACAACTGGGACAGAGACGGGGATCAGGAGGGTTCTCAGACTTAACCGGAACGTGACAGACAGAACTGAGCGAAAAACACAACTGGGACAGAGACGGGGATCAGGAGGGTTCTCGGACTTTACCGGAACGTGACAGACAGAACTGTCAGAGGAACACACGTTCTGTCCATTAAATTTGATCCCAACGGATCTCAAACCAAAACATAGGAAATCCTTGTTCAGGAAAGGGCGTGAAGGTGCTGAGAATGGGATCTGTTTGTGAAATGGGGATTACACTTAACACACAACACAACACACATCACACAACACAGAAACAGTGATCAGAAAGCATTTTCAGTCACGTTCTCCTTACACACCGACTAACATTTTCACAGATATCACTACAACAAAAACTTCACCAACTGACTTCCTGCCCTCCTCCCCCATTTGTTTTCCATGAGATAATGTTTGGGAGCATGTAACAACAAACCATGCCCTCTTTCTTCCCTCTGTCTCCCCCCTGAGCCCAACTAGTCTCTCCTCTCTGACCACCAGGAGGGGCCTCAGTTCACCATGACAGTTAGGATGCAGCCTCGGTCAGTATATAAATACTGCTTTTGATTTAGGAGGCTTCGGATGCACTGGAACAAACAGGAAACATTACATTCATATCTGACATCAGCTCTGTACTAAGGACTCATGGAAACAGATTGGCCACATAAGTGAAGGGGTAAATAAAATGTATTTTTTGGAAGTATTTTATTTATTTTAGGACTGCGTTCAAACTTTAAGAATCTGTTTGGCTCTTTCACTTCATTTTGAAAGATTAAAAGAGTGCATAAAGCCCTCTGCTTCTTTCGATGGATTTAGATTCTGAACAGCCAAGTCAACATGTGTTGTACTGTAAGACAAACATTTCAAAGCTCCTGTCATCTCCAGAGGTTTTTTCACTGTCCAAGGGCAGTTTTAAATAACCCTAATTTATACCTCTTCTGGTAAACAATATTTGTTGGGATGCGGAACAACAGATAGCACTGTCCCATGGGGGCCAGAGGATCTGATAAATCCATCTGGGGGATGAATTACACTAACGACGATGCAGACACAACACAGGAGACGGCCCAGAATTAACCCTAATTTCCAAAGAGTACCCGACTCTTGCCCAGAGCCCATATGACTGTGGAACAATGTAGTGCAGTTGAAAGGAAAAATTGTGCCGTTTGGAACACCACCTATATCATAATCAACCTTGTCGGTGCTGCAATTTACAGTAACGGCTGCCTGCACAGGAAATGGTGGCACACACAAATCCTTCATAAAGTTAGGACAGGTTCCCAATGTGTGGTTTGGTATCAGATTCCTAAATAGCTGTGACCGAAAAATTAACTACAACTGGTCTGTTTACATGTAACTGCAAACAGACACACACACAGACACACAGACACAGACACTCACACATGCACTACTGAATTCCCTTAAAGTCTCATAGACGTGTTCTGAGGTCAGTTTGTGGTGAAGTTGACCATCACTGACCATCACTATTTACAAACTGGGGATATCCCATCAGGTTGACACACACACAGACACACACACACAAACACACACACATACACACACACACACACACACACACGCTCACACACATGCTCACCCATCTGTGGAATGTGACACCCCCCAGTCCAACCTCAGTTACGAGACACTAAGAGTGCCAGCCAGCCAGGCCACCCACCTGCTATTGTCCCACAACCGTAACTTTAAACCCCGTACTCATTCACTTCCCTCAGATGTGTTATATCAGACCCACATAGTCCCATTCCGATGTGGAACTAGCTGAATAGTAGTATTTATCAATAATTTAATTTGAACCACTTAATAAGCAAAACCAATCAGTTTGTGTTTTTTTATGGACACCAGTTAACCAGCCTGAACCGTAATAATGAAACCCTGAAGCCAAGAATAACACCCCAGGCTACAACATGCTTGATATCAAATACAAGTCACAATGAGCAGTCAGTTTCTTCTGAATGAGTTGTTATGTCCATGACGTAGTGTCAAATATTCAGTCAGCTGACAGGAAAACAATCCTAAGAGTCTCATTGTGACTATCAGGCGGTGAGATTTAAAGCCAACAGCTGAAGAAACCCATACCAGAAACTTTGTCTTAACACCTTCTCAAGTTTGCTTATTCGTTCAAATAACAGAACCCAACCAATAGAACTCATAAAACTCAATATATATGACCACAATATTGGATGCACATACATTTTTTTGAAGACATAACACAGACACAATGAACCAGACAACATAATGAAGAAGTGTAGTGGAAGTCAGTGTATAACCATTATCCACCATTTTATTATTCATCATACTGTAGAGGGTTGCTGTTTCAGTTTGCCCACACAATCATCTTGTTTGCACTGCACTGAATGGACCCCAGTAATAGGGAACCAGTAGATCAGTCAAACTACTTTAACGTGAAAACCTAAAAGACAACAGATGTACAGATGCAGTTCACATCTTAAACATGAAACCAACCACATCAGCGTAAACACTGAATAAAGACAGGTACTGTCTGAAACTCAACTTGTACTCACAGGTCCTGTTTTGCACAAGTGATCCATGCAAGGATAGAAAGCGACTCCCAGTTCAGGGGGGGTCTGCCACCACAGCCAGAGCCCCCACCACCAACACCACCACAGCCAGAGCCCCCCTCACCACCACTACAAACAGTGCCCCCCGCCCCCATCACCACCCCCGCCCCAATACCCGCCCACCACCACCACCACATCCAGGCAACCCCGTCCCCAACCACCGCCCACCACCACCACCACATCCAGGCAACCCCATCCCCAACCACCGCCCCCACCACCACCACATCCAGGCAACCACATCCCCAACCACCGCCCCCACCACCACCACATCCAGGCAACCATATCCAACACCACCACC
>JACXGJ010010177.1:0-22487 GCA_016801105.1 Esox niger | reverse complement strand
ACAGTCTACTTTAGCAACTAGAATGTGATTACTCAACTGAACACAATTAACTGTACCCACACAAAATAATAATTTAATTGAAAGGCTAAGTGACCCTATTAAACCAAGGCTGCCTGCAGAGCTTTTTCATCATGTAACTTAGCTGCTAAAGGCATTACAACTTTTCTACAAGCATTGTTCTTCTTTGTGAGTGATAGTATGTTTTTCTGTTTTAAACAACTTATCTATGTAAGAAAAATGCCTAGATTAGTTTCTAGCTTATTGGCCAGCAAAGAAACTAAAATGTAGACTTTCTTGCTGCAATGAGACAAGAAAGAAAAAGGCGCTTTTATCTTTAAGCAAACTGTTTACAAAGAGCACCTGGCACCAGACCCACAGGCTCAAATAAACCAAGTTTCCAATTAATTTCTTGAATTGATTAGAATATAGGAGTCAACATCCCTTGTGCTGTGCCCAAAACTGATCAGGCAAATAGAACTTTCTTTGGCAAGAACAGGATATTGACTAGGCCTAACCTCTGACTCAGCATCCCAGCCTTTGGTATTAGCACTGTATAGTGAGTGTTGAATGCTTCCTGAAAGACACCAGGACAAATGGAATGCTGCTTTAGGGCCTAAGTGAGTGAGAGACAGATCGCAGGGAACCACACTTTTTCTTTCTAATTTAGGCAAGTAAAATTTACAATATTGATAGAAATCTGGGGTAAATTAGAAATGTTCTTGTTTTCCATGAAAGCATGCATGAAATGAGTTTGATCAGGAAATATAGCTTAATAATTAGTGAGTATAGTCATTGGTTAGAAATAATCACAGCCTTGCAGACCTTTTGGCATTCTAGTTTGTTGAGGTAATCTGAAGATATTTCACCCAATGCTTTCTGAAGCAACTCACACAATTTCGATTGGCTTGATGGGCACTGTTGTACCACATGGTCAAGCAGCTCCCACAACAGCTCACTAGGGTTGAAATCAAGTGACTGTGCTGGCCACTCCATTGTAGATAGAATACCAGCTGACTGCTTCTTCCTTAAATAGTTTTTGCAAAGTTTGGAGCTGTGCTTTGGGTCACTGTCCTGTTATAGGAGGAAACTGGCTCCAAACAAGAACCGTGCACATGTTATTGCAAAATGGAGGGACAAATCTAACCCTGCACAAATCTCCCAAGTTATCATCACCAAGGCATCCCCAGACCATCACATTGCCTCCACCATGTTGGACAAATGCACTCAAGCACCCCTCCAGCAACTTTTCATTTGGTCTGCAGCTGAAAAATTATTTTGTTTGTGATCCAAACACCAGAAAACTGAAATACCTATTAACACTTAATTTTCAGTCTTACTCTGTCCAGTGTCTACATTATTTTGCCCATCTTAATCTTTTCATTTTATTGGCCAGTCTGAGATATGGCTTTTACTTTGATACTCCACCAAGAAGGCCAACACTCCAGTCGCCTCTTCACTGTTGATGTTGCGACTGGTGTTTTGCAGGTACTATTTCATGAATCTGCCAGTTGAAGACCTTTGAGGCATCTGTTTCTCAAACTAGACAGACATTCTAATGCATTTGTCCTCTTGCCCAGTGGTTTACTGGGGTCCCCCACTCCTCTTTCTATTCTGGTTAGAAACAGTTTAAGCTGTTCTGTGAAGGAAGCAGTACAGAGTGCTGTATGAGATTTTCACTTTCTTGGCAATTTCTTGCATGGAATATCCTTTAATTCTCAGAATACGAATAGACTGAGGAGTGTCAGAAGAAAGTTATTTGTTTTTGGCCATTTTGAGCTTGTAATCGAGCCCACAACTGCAGATACTCTAGTCTAATGGCCATGTTATTGCTTCTTGAATCAGCACAGCAGTTTGCAGCTGTGCTAACATAATTGCAAACGTTTTTTTTTCTCAAATGATCAATTACCCTTTTATAATGATAAACTTGGATTAATAAACTCAACGTGCATTGGAACACAGGACTGATGGTTGCTGATAATGGGCCTCTGTATGCCTACATAGATATTCCAAAACAAATCTGCCGTTTCCAGCTCCAATAGGCATTTACTACATTAACAATGTCTACACTGTGTTTCTGATGAATTTTATGTCATTTTAAATGGACAAAAACGTTGCTTTTCTTCCAAAAACAACAAAATGTTTAAGTGACCCCAAACATTTGAACGATAGTGTATATTTCTGCAGGGCCTCCCCATATCGAATTGCATTGGTAACAAGTTTGCTAATAACAGCAATAATACACCTTAAAAATGTTCAGTATTGGGACAGCATACCACAGCTAATTATTGTACCCAGGCATGTCGCATTGCGCCTACCAAAAGCCCTTTGCCATTGTATTTTGCTTATATACCACAACCCCTCAAGCCTTATTTATTGAGTATAATTGTTCTAACAAAGTACATTTCAAATTCTGCTGAATCAGCGTAATGTCCAACAAATCAATTGTTGCATATAAATATAACCAAATATATGCAGCATAACACTGGATAATTTGCATCAAGTTAGATTTTAAGTAGTACCATAAATAACGTAGGAAATAGCTATCCTTTTGAAATCTAAACATGCTCCCTTTTAAGACGGGTCGTAAAAGCCAAACACCTCTATCCATGGTTCAGTAGTTGCCTGGGAAAACGCCTTTCTCCCCACCCCCAAATAAATGCTGCAATGGGATAGGGCTGACCGGACCGGTGAAAAGCAACAATCGACTTTATCGTCACAGTCGAAGGGACTATGAGAGGGTAGTGAGGTTGCGATGGGAATTAGGGCTTCACAAGTAGGGGCTGCGCCAGGCAGATAGTTGGATAGCAAGTAACTACAGTTACGCAATATTTGTAAACAAGCCAGTACAGTAAACGGGCAAAGTTATTTAAATATTTATGCCTATCTGGATTGGTAATTCACCAAACTCAGCTCCAGTTGTCCCACAAGAGATAGGACATGCTTCAACCCGCGTCCCTAAATGCACGTAGCTAGCTTATCTTATCTGCATGCAGTCATGAACGCCCCGAAAGCCTGTCTATGGTTATTCACACAAATTTCACAATGATAGCCTACAGTGTCACTCTTTTAAATGACACATTACACCACGTTGCTAAACAATTTAGATTGGTTGTGTACTCCACACCCTTGTCATAGTTCTATGTACGACAGAAGCTTCCACAAGTACGGCTGGCCACCACGCGCGCAATGTGTTCCATTCTCAACAGGCACTAAATTAGTTCACCTCCAAACGCCAGCTAGCTACACTAAACTTTGCAAGCTGTGTTCTGTAAAGTCAAGAAAGATACAGCTAAACAATACTCACATCTATCAGTTTACAGAAGTGTTCCCTAATACTGTAATATTACACTCACCTTATAGCCAGGTGGAAATTCAAACAAGAGTTATCAAAAGAGGTCGCACAATTAGGGCGAGACCCTTGTCTTGAATATAGGAGCTAGCTAACGCAACAGCGGTGTTTTTCTTGTTCAGAATGCTCCAGTGGTCAACATTCCGGATGAGTGCAAGTAGCGAGCACAGTTCATCTCTCAGCTGACTCCTCAACACAAACGAAACTCCTCCCTTTCGACTAACTCCGCCCATATCGCCTCATGTCTCATAGCTCTGAGTAAAGAAATATTCAGAAGCTGATCATACACACACACACACACACACACACACACACACACACTCTCACCCACGGGAGGGAGGGAGGGGGGCATTCGCAGAAGTCCTGCAGCAATAACTCACTGCTGCAAAAATAGACACTTCTCCACACACTATACCACACATCTCCCATTAGATAAAGCTCCCATGCTCTTTCCCATGCAAATAGGACACGGTCTAAAGCCATAACCTGGTATGTCTGTGTGCACATGTGTGGATTATGTATACTACCGTTCAAAAGTTTGGGGTCACTTAGGAGTGACTTTGTTTTCCATTTAATTAACTTTTAATTGATCAGAAATACAGTGTAGACATTGTTGTTGATAATGTAGTAAACATCTACAGGTGCTGGTCATATAATTAGAATATCATCAAAAAGTTTGTTGTTTCAGTAATTCCATTCAAAAAGTGAAACTTGCATATTGTATACACTCATTCTACACAGACTGATATATTTCAAGTGTTCATTCCTTTTCATTTTGATGATTATATCTGACAACCAATGAAAACCCTCAAATAAGTATCTCAGAAAATGTGAATATTACTTAAGACCAATGCAAAAAATGATTTTTAGATATGTTGGCCAACTGAAAAGTATGAATATGAAAAGTATGAGCATGTACAGCACTCAATACTTAGTTGGGGCCCCTTTTGCCTGAATTACTGCTGCAATGCGGTGTGGCATGGAATCGATCAGTCTGTGGCACTGCTCAGGTGTTATGAGAGCCCAGGTTGCTCTGATAGTGGCCTTCAGCTCTTCTGCATTGTTGGGTCTGGCGTATGAGTTTGCTGGCCAATTAAGAACAGGGATACCATGGTTCTTAAACCAGGTACTGGTTGCGTTGGCACTGTGTGCAGGTGCCAAGTCCTGTTGGAAAATGAAATCTGCAATTCCATATAGTTGGTCAGCAGCAGGAAACATGAAGTGCTCTAAAACTTCCTGGTAGATGGCTGCATTGACCTTGGACCTCAGAAAACACAGTGGACAAACACCAGTAGATGACATGGCACCCCAAACCATCACTGACTGTGGAAACCTGGACTTCAAGCAACGTGGATTCTGTGCCTCTCCTCTCTTCCTCCAGACTCTGGGACCTTGATGTCCAAAGGATATGCAAAATTTCTTTAATCAGAGAACATAAATTTGGACCACTCAGCAGCAGTCCAATCCTTTTTGTCTTTAGCCCAGGCGAGACACTTCTGACGCGGTGTCTTGTTCAAGAGTGGCTTGACATAAGGAATGCGACAGCTGAAACCCATGTCTTGCATACGTCTGTGTGTGGTGGTTCTTGAAGCACTGACTCCAGCTGCAGTCCACTCTTTGTGAATCTCCCCCACATTTTTTAATGGGTTTTGTTTCACAATCCTCTCCAGGGTGCGGTTATCCCTATTGCTTGTACACTTTTTTTACCACATCTTTTCCTTCCCTTTGCCTCTATTAATGTGCTTGGACACAGAGCTCTGTGAACAGGTGGCCTCTTTAGCAATGACCTTTTGTGTCTTGCCCTCCTTGTGCAGGGTGTCAATGGTCATCTTTTGGACAGCTGTAAATTCAGCAGTCTTCCCCATGATTGTGTAGCCTACAGAACTAGACTGAGAGACCATTTAAAGGCCTTTGCAGGTGTTTTGAGTTAATTAGCTGATTAGAATGTGGCACCAGGTGTCTTCAATATTGAACCTTTTCACAATATTGTAATTTTCTGATACTGATTTGGGGTTTTTCATTAGTTGTCAGTTATAATCATCAAAATTAAATGGAATGAACACTTGAAATATATCAGGACTGTATTCATTACACAAGTATCACTTTTTGAATGGAATTACTAAAATTAATCAACTTTTTGACAATATTCTAATTATGTGACCAGCACCTGTATTGTAGCTGGAAACCGTTGATTTGTAATGGGATAACATATGTGTACAGAGGCCCATCATCCACAACAATAAGTTCTGTGTTCCAACGGCACGTTAGGATCGTTAATAACATTTTACATTTTAAAAGGCTTAATGATCATTAGAAAACCCTTTTGCAAATATGTTAGCACAGCCACAAACCGTTGTGCAGATTGAAGAAGCAATAACACTGGCATTCTTTACACAAGTTGATTATTGGGGGGATCAGCAGTTGTTGGTTTGATTACAGGATAAAAATGTCCAGAAGCAAAGAGCTTCTGAAACTCATCAGTTTATTCTTCCGAGAAATGAAGGCTATTCCATGCCAAGAAACTGAAGCTCTTCACAGAACTGCGCATACTGGCTATAACCAGGATAGAGAGAGGAGTGGGAGGCCCTGGTACATAACTGGGCAAGAGGACAATTACATTAGAATGTCTAGTTTGAAAAATAGCTGCCTCAAAAGTCCTCAACTGGCAGCTATATTAAGTACGTGCAAAACACCAGTCTCAATGTCAACACTGAAGAGGGGACTCCACAATGCTGGCATCCTACAGTAGGCTGAGTTTCAAAGAGAAAGCCATATCACATGAGAACCACCTCCTCTCCATTTCGATTGGATGTTCGCCTGTACCAATCACATTTCTTTCTGCCCTCAAAACATGTTTGAGTAAGTAAAACTGTAATGTGCAACCCATCAAGGCATGGACAACACTAGACCTCTGAAGATGTGTTGAGGTATCTGGCACCAAGACAAAAGCAGCAGATCCTTTATAAGTCCTGTATGTTGCGAGGTGGGGCCTCCATGGATCTGACATGCTGGTCCAGCTCATTACACAGATGCTCGATTGGATTCAGATCTGGGGAATTTGGAGGCCAGATCAACACCTTGAACTCGTTGTTGTGTTCCTCTAACCATTCCTGAACCATTTTTGCATTGTGGCAAGGCGCATTATCCTGCTGAAAGAGGCCAATGCCATCAGAGAATACCGTTGCCATGAAAGGGTGCTGAAATGGTTTGAAACAATGCTCAGGTAGGTGGTAGGTGTCAAAGTAACATCCACATGAAAGGCAGGACCCAAGGTTTCCCAGCAGAAGATTGCCCAAAGTATCAAACTGCATCCGCTGGCTATTCTTCTTTTTATAGTGCATCCTGGTGCCATGTAATCTCCAGGGAAGTGACACACACACACCCAGCTGGCATCCCCTCTATGTGCAGATGGATCCTAAACTTCCTGACAGGCAGACCCCAGGTGGTGTGGATGGGCAACACCACCTCCTCCTCACTGACTCTCAGTACTGGCTCCCCCCAGGGCTGTGTGCTGAGCCCGCTCTTGTACTTTCTCTTCAACCACAACTGCCTGGCAACCCACGTCTCCAACACCATTGTTAAGTTTGCTTATGTGTCCATTGTAGGCGCAGACCGTGATGCACTGTGTGATGCACTGTGTGTTCTGACACATTTCTATCTGAACCAGCATTAACCTTTTTAGCAATTTGAGCTACTGTAGCTTGTCTGTTGGATCAGACCGCACAGGCCTGCCTTTGCTCCCCCCATACATTTAGGGGCTTTGGCTGTCCATGACCCTGTCGCAGGTTCACCGCTTTTCTTTCAATGGACCACTTGTGATAGCTACTGACCACTGCAGACCAGGAACACCCCACAAGGGCTGCAATTTTGGGGATGCTCTGACCCCGTCAACTAGCCATCACAATTTGGCCCTTGTCAAAGTTGAAAAATGAGCACGCTCAGATCCTTTTTCTTGCTCATTGTTCCTGCTTCTAACACATCAACTTTGAGGACAGAAAGTTCACTTGCTTTCTAATATATCCCATCCAATGACAGGTGCCATAATAAAGATAAAATCAGCATTATTCACTTCACCTTCATTGGTCATAATGCTATGGCTGGTCAGTGTATGTACCACAGATTGTGACTTCTCAATCTGATCATTCTAATCAAATACCTAAAATATTAATAGTTTCATCCATTTAAACATGGTGAAATGTCTTAAGATTCTGCAGTGCGATACTGCAGTGCTAAGTTTGGAACTATCCCCAGCTAAATCATAGTTGCCAATAGCCTAGGCTGGACAAAGGACCTGTATCTAACCTGCCATGTCTGGATGAGAACAAAACCGGTTCCAAATTGTATGAGACCCTGCCAAACGTGTCACAGCATTGGACACATACAAAAACGTAATGTCACACCTCAGATCAGATCTTTTCTCTGTATTTTTCCATTCATGCATTAGGCCCATCAGCCAAGCCTTGGTGCAAAGGCTAATGTAAACAAACTTGCATTGACGTGCATACCTGGATATACATTTCTTAAACATAAGTGTTTCCGTCATTAGATATTCAAGGCAGGCATGACACGTTGGTATAAATTCATGGGCAAGTGATTGTCTAACATTAAGGAACTTAGTAATCTTAAGCTGTAGTATACAACAGTTAATGTACTGGTAATTGACATTCAACCTAATGACTTCTGTAGCTGCATTTGTGACTGTGATTTAGTTATTTCAAAGTAACAGTCCTTCTCCATGTGGTGTTTCCATAATTTTCTCCTCCCCATAGTAAATTATATTATTATTCTTACTCCATTTGAAAAATGTCCAAAAATGTTCTAAAAATTTACACCTTGGAAGTGGAGCTGTGTCAGGAAAAGCTGCATTTCCCTTCATATTCTAAATAGAGAAGGTTCATAAATGATTCTTTAGGGTTTCTTCGTACTGTGTCCTCCCATAGTTTCAATTTGAAAAAGAAAGCAAAATTATTCTCTAGGAACATTTACTTCTTTAATAGAACCCATGATTTGTTTAATTAGACTGCATGAATCTTATATGCAACCGTATCACCTAAAAAATGTTAAGGGTTAACACCTTTCTCAAAAAAGCTACTACCATTATCAATGTTGTCATGATCTGGCAGATAGGTTTGATTCAGAAGTACCGTGTATTTTTCAGCATTAACGATTACAGCCACATTTGGCTTGAAACCAACTAAGCACTCTGTCTTATTGCAGTTAATTTCTTAAGACAGAGATCAGAATTGCCACAAAGGAGCAGGAATTCTGACCAACAGAGGCTCTGTGGTCCTATACAAATTCATATGCTTTCACCGTGGATACGATTGCCCTATCTGGTTACGCCCCAAATTGCATCATATTCCCTTAATAGAGCAATAGCCCAAAAGTAGTGCACTTAGATGTAGGGAATAGGGTGTAATTTGGATCCAACAGCAGGCAACTGACGCATACCCAAAAACCCAATCACCACATGACTCACTTTATGTGGGCTTGCCCTGTCTTTGAGGGGCTGATCAAGAAAAACAGAGCAGGAAGCCAGGAAGCATGTGAAGATGAAATGAGGAGATGAGCTCCTACTGCCAGTTTCATTTTTCTCATCTCGTCCTCTCGATCTCAACACTTCGGCATTTGCTTGCCTCGCTTCTGTACGGTGGACTCAATATAATGCAAAAGGCCACTATGCTAATTATTCATTCATTCATCGACAAGCACTTATCCTGCACACATGGTCGACCCTGTGGGACCTAAGCAAAATTTGGGGACCCCCTACTGGTGAAGTGACCTCTTATTTTGCTTATGCAAAGAACCGGCCCTGTCTACCCAGACCTTTCAACCCTGCAAACGTTAAACTGTTATGGCCCATACAACGTTAATTTATTATTTAGCCATATTGCAATGGCTAAATCCCCTGACATATTGGTTTTGATGAGTTGATGTCCGGTGTATCCTTTGCCACAAAAACCTTTTAATGTGTGCCTGGTACAATGTAAAAAGGGCAAGCAACTAAGCATACTCGCAATCCTATTGGATGCCAGTATTGCCATTGAGACTATCTCAATGTTGTCTTATCAAGTACATGCATGTTTTGATCAGGTTTTCGAAAAAGATGACTGTCTTCATGTTATGTGTGTTTGGAGAAATGCATTTCAGAGTCTAGGTGCCAAGCAGCTGAAGGCCAGGACAAAAAAGCCTTTAGCTACTTTGAGGTTTAAGGAGGAAACTAGCATACAAGAAGCGAGGGAGCAATGATCAGAAAGGTAAGTGGGTGCCAGGTTGTGGAGGGCTTGGTACTGTAGGTCAGGTTGCGTTCGCTCTCCTTACAATTATATATATATATATGTGCAAGGCTTTTATTGAAAGTAGGAATCAGAGGACAGGTAAAGTGGAGACGAAAGAATTGTGCAGACGGGTACTGAATCCTGGCCTCTGGCCAGAAGGCGCACTATGTACATGGAGCCGGAAGTGTTATAACTGGATCACAGATCTGCAAGACACAAACAAGCTTTTCACTTGTGTTGACAGAGATTCCAGGACACCATCTATGGGGATGTTAAGGTTTTGGTGCAAGGAGATAGTGGATTCAGAGCTAATGAGCAAGTTTGAGTTTATTTTCCAGCTCTGGATGCCAAGAAGGCAGTTGCTGAGGGAGATGGGAGGAAGGGGAGTAGTGGATCTGGTAGAGAGGTAGAGCTGGGTGTAGTTTCGTTTTCTTCTGTGATTTAGTTATCTACTATCAACACCGCTTTCTGAGAAGAATTATAGGTTTATTTGTCAAATGCACAGAACAACACAGCCAGGAAGACTTGCAATGAACAACTCAGACAGGAATTGCTTAGAAGATTAGGCAAATATTTGTTAGATAGCTGTAACATGACGCTGCCTTCAAAACAAAACATTATATGGAATTCATCATGATATTTGAGGAGAAAAGGTGTGTTGGGGAGCACTCTGCCAAAGGATAATTGCAGTTCATGAAGTCAACTCAACTACATCCATACAGGTAGGCCTTGTGATTCTGCCTGCTTTGCATCTTAAACATTTACATTCATTGGTTATCATTGGCTGCTGATGACTTTGACTTTAAGCAAAGTGTGCAGGTGTATAGTCACAGTTTACTTCTTTCATTTACAATTAAAAAATCTGACGTTGGCAGCTCTAATAATCAAAGGTTAATTTTGCATGAGTAAAACGTACTTGTGTGCAGGTGCTCATGATTGCAAATGTGCATTCAAGTGCCTTGGGTTTCTGCAAAGTTTTCACAATGTTGGTGGTTGTTGAGCAAAACATCAGACTACTGTAGATTTAGTGTACACACGTATAGCTACAGATATCTAGATTTTTATATACAATAATGTCAATACCCATTTTGAGAAATTGCCATTTATTGCCAAAAGGTCTTCAATTGGTTATAGGGAATTCCTATTTATTTTCTAATGCCTCTTAATATGAAAGTAATCTAAATATAATTCAAGTAATCAGATTACGTTAAGGAGTTTGAGTAATCAAAAAGTTACGCTACAGATTACAGATATGTACCGGTATCTTGTAACTGTAACAGATTGCACTTAAAAAGTAACCTACCCAACCCTGGCAGATACTAGTAAGCCTATTACTGGCTAATAAGCTTGCCTGGTTCCTTTTCTGACTATTTAGTTTGACCAAAGCGCCAATCCTATTCATAAACTCCAGGCTCTAACATTTGTTGGATGATGTACAAATTAGGCTATTTTGCCACACACACACGTTTAGAAATGTCCATGCTGGATTCAAACCCAAGCTGGATTCAAACCAAATCTGTAGCAGAACATAAATTATACACATTAGGCTGCAGCTTTGATCACTGGACCATCATAATGTAAATGACTGAAATTAACCGAAAAAATAGATATACATAATTTGGTCCCTAACATTTTGAGAAACAATATATGACAAAATACCATATCTCTGAGCAACTGAATTTATTGAATATATATCCTGTATAATTCACGAAATATTCCTCTGGAGTTATAACCTGATAATATTTCACCAACAATGAATTTAGGGTGTGGTCTAGGTTTAGGATTACAGTTACTGCACTGCTGTACTAACAGTAATACTGTAGCTACACTGTGATAATGTGCACAACAAGAGAATATAGAATATGGAAAATGTAAGATCAGTGTATGCAAGGAAAAACTGCTACATGATGACAAAAATCATTTATTGATTAAAAACATTATGCGTACATAATGAAATATGTGCAATTCTTTCCAAAACAGTGTGCATTTTTAAAACACACAAAATGTGATTAGATTAATTTTTTTTACTGTTTTTATATATTTCTTTTATTTTAACAACAGTCAACCTCTTTAATAATTTACTTAAATATTTTACAAATGTACAACTTTCTACTTAGGAACATTGGGGACATATATAACCAACCCTTTAAACTGCTGAATTTGAAGAAACTGAACAATATTTTCTTGACAATCCTGTATATGGGCATTTCTAGAGATTTGAGATAAATTACTGGTAATTAAATGTTACAGATCAAGGCTTTATGATATAGTCAGTAGACATGATATAGTCAATAAACAAAGATCTTGTTTGATTAAGATAGTACAAGGCATTGGTTATAATCTATTTCAATTAAAAGACAGATGTCCGAAAGCGTTCCTCACAAATCTTTGATTCTTATTTTTTAAACATTATTTCAGCAGAACATTTTGAGTTATTTTCCAATTACATTCAAAAACACAGGTCTAATTAGAAAACATTTCTAACAAATCTTTCACTAATAAAATTGTTCCAACCTTTTGATGTCATTTACAAAACACACAATTAAAAGAATGCACTATTAATATTTCTTGAACCACACATACATCACCATTTACCCTAGTAGTTTGGGTAGCCTGCAAACTTTGTTTATCTGTAGAAAGGAATATCTGGCAACTAAATATGATGTGGAATATGATAAGTCAAAATGATTCAAATCAAACTAGTCACAAACAAAACAACTCAAAATATAAATATTTAATTTTTACATTTTTAAGTAGGAAGCACATCATTTGCTTACGTTAGCTACAAAGAACAGAATGTGTTCTCTATGGAAAAGTTTAAGAATATGAATAGAATTCCTTCATTCTCTCTGCTTTACTGTAACCTCTGAGAGACCACTCATTGAAATCTAGGGCAAAATGTAGACTTGGTTATGAGAACATGCATGGACAGTATACCATGTTCTATACTTAAGCAATTAGGCCAAGGGGTTGGAGTATATGGTCAATATACTATGGCCCGGTTTTCGTAAGAGCAATGTTCTGTGGAACTTACCAAAAAAACTCAGAGAGAACTTCTTGTTATTATAAACTCTTCATCAGCGCAAATACAATAGTAAAAAGTGATGTGATACCTGCTGTATACTTAAGCAATAAGGTATGAGGGGTGTGGTACATATGTCCAATGTACAGTATAATGGCTAAGAGTTGTTCTCATGCACAACGCATTGCAGAGTGCCTGGACACGACTGTTAGGCTGGTTGTGGTATACTGACAATAAAAAAAGTTACCAACACAGTGAGAGCTGTGAAGTCATTTGACATCGTACCCGTGTTATATGGTCTCATAGACCATGGCTATCAGCCAATCAGCATTCAGGATTTAAAACACAGGGTTTATAATTTACTGTAATGTACAACCCCATTTCTAAAATGTTGGGATTGCTAAACAGAATGCAATGATGTGCAAATCATTTAAACTCTATATTGCATTTTTTTTATAAAGACAATATATCAAATGTGGAAATTGAGACTTTTAATTGTATCTTGAAAAATATATGCGTACTTTGAATTGATGCCAGCAACACATTTAAAAAAAGCTGAGACAGAGGACAAAAAAAGACTGGAAGGGTTGTGTAATGCTATAAAACTAAACCTGGTGGAATATCACACAATGAATTAGCTCATTTGGTAACAGGTCAGCAACATGATTCGGTATTACAAGTTCCAGAGAGATCTCTCAGAAGTTAGGATGGGGATGGGTTCACCACTCTGTGAAAGAGTGCATGGGCAAATATCGCAACAATTTAAGAATAATGTATCACAATGTAAAATTGCTAAAAGTTTGGGAATCTCATCATCTACAGTACATAACATCATTAAAAGATTCAGAGAATCCGGAGAAATGTCTGTAAGGGACAAATCTGAAAATATGTATTGGATAGCCGTGATCTTCGGATCTGCATTAAAAACAGACATGATTCTTTAGTGGAAATCACTTCATTGGCTCTGGAACACTTCTGAATTTTGTGTTCTCTGAACACAGTATATTGCTGCTTCCACCAATGCAAGTTAAAACTCTACCATAGAAAGAAAAAAAGATATAAACAAGATCCAGAAATGTTGCCGCCTTCTCTGGGCATAAGCTCATTTAAGATGGACTGAGGCAAATTGGAAATCTATACTAAAGAGGAGAGGGACCATCCAACTTGTTATTTGCGCACAGTTCAAAACTCAGTATCTGTGATGGTATGGGGGTGCATTGATGCACATGGCATGGATGACTTGCACATCTGTGAAGGCACCATTAATGATGAACAATATATACAGGTTATGGATCAACATTAACTGCTATCCAGACAGAGCATGGCTCCATAGTATGTGTCCAGGTACTAAATCAGACCTGTCTCCCACCGAAAACATTTGGTGCATTATGAAACGAAAAACATAACAAAGGAGATCCCAAACTGTTGAGCCGCTGCAAACCTATATGAAACACAAATGGGAATATATTTCACATAAAAAAAATACAGCAATTGGTCTCCTCTGTTTCCAAATGCTTATCTACGTACACACTGTCCGCTGGTTAGAGCTACAAACTGGCATGATCTCATTCATTTCCAACAAGACCCATCGAATCACAGTGACAGTGGGCGGCGCTACTGTCTGAGACAAAAATCTCCCAGCGACAGCTGTTCAACTTTTTTCTAATTTCCAGAGAAAAGCTAGTGATTGAGTTTGGTGACTATCAATGGCAGGGCAGATGTTTTCTGCATCTTGAAGTCCCTTCCATATTCAACTCGTTAGCTAAGAAAATTTGACAAGAAACGTTTAATTGCGGTGTCTAGTTTCCCAATTATTTATGATGCTTCTCAGGCTTGTTGCTGTCATCATATTCAAAATGGGCATGTATTTTTCCAAAAACAATCACATTTCTCAGTTATCTTTGTACTATTTTAATTTTTTTTTTATAAATGACTATCACCTCATTGCATTCTGTATTTATTAGCATTTTACACAGCGTCAAAAATTATTTGGAAGCAGGGTTGTACTTCTTATGTGGAGAATGTGAAAAGGTAAATGTATGCATTCATTAAGAAAGTCTGAAATTCCAGTGGATGATAATTGAAAAATTTTATGGTTCCAGGCAAAGGAATCAAAAATAATAGTTATCATGACTAATGTAACTAACAAAAAGGCATTTAAAAAAAAAGCTTTAAACTACCCAAGTGAAATGTTTTGCAAAAATGCCAACTCAGCTCCATACTTCATTTTGTCAGGAGGATTTATCACAAAATCCTCAAATATTTCTAAAAACTTTAGCAATTTCATTGACATGATTATCAAACGTTTGCCTGACATCTCAACAATAAACATTGAGCATTTATTTTTATTCCTAACTGACGAGTAATGAAAGACAAACATTGCAGTATAGTTATAAAATCTGCGTAGAGGTGAATCGTATACATTATATCAGAAAGGACAATCCACCTGGTATTGACAACTAGGATGGTAAATTACTGAGCTTCGTAGCGGATTGTATTGCCACTTCTATTTGACACATTATTAATCTAAGGTTAGAGGAAGCAATTTTTGTCGAGACATTGGAAGGAAGCTAAAGTACCTCCACTAGCCAAGCAAACCACTCCTTACTAGACGAATCTGCCTGCCTCAGAGAACCTGTGTTTGACCAGTTACAATGTTATTTCACAGAACAAGAACAGATTTTCGGCATACTTCTAAAAAAGGGCACAAAACATGCTCTTGTGACTGACACATATGACTGATGATTGGCTAAAGGAAATTTATAACAAAAAGGTGGGAGTGTATTTGTTAGAAATCAGTGCATAATTTAATATTTGATAATTGTGGAAAATGTAGATATAGATTGAAAGTTCCTCAGCCTGTGGGGCATCAAACCAACATATGTCTTTTTTTTAAATTAAGTACAGAGAGGGGCCTCCTGGGCAGTTCACTTAAAAAAAAATCTCCAACTAAACTTAAAAGAAGCCTGAGTGTCTACAATAACAGCAACCCTTAACAAAGCTTAAGTTAGTTTTAGATTAGGTAACCTCACGTAAACGTGAAGACTGATGAAGTCCATATTGGAAATCCCTGCTGACAATACCTCCCCTTCCCAAGGCAATTTGTGTTGCCCATGGGGCTTCTCAGACACACATCAACAGTAGACTGTTAAATACATAAGAAAAACAGTGTGCAATGCATTTCCATTTAAACAAAATAAAACACTTTCATTAAATAAACAACAAAATCATAGAAAAGTGTAACTAGACTTATTTTCTGAAATTTAAGAATAAGGTATTGTTCATTAATCATAGATCTAATTATTATAAACTATTTTGCTCATGATAATACTAATCGCCAATAAATACAATGATGTTTCAGAAAGGATACGTTAGTAATCTTTTCTGTTTGAATATTAATTACAAATACTGACGCATCAGGAGAGGGTAGTCCCTTTGAGCCAAATTGAACTACATCAAAAAGTGTGTACTATATCTCATAATAGCCTGATTTAAATTGCGTCCCATCACACAAAATATGTACAGAAAATAGTTAATAATCAAATATAACACATGACATTAAGACAACGTGAGGCATTGATATCCTGTGGACTACCGTTCAAAAGTAACATTTGAAAATTAATAAAATAACAAAAATCCTCTATTAAAACTATGAATATTATTATTATTAGCATAACCAGCTAATACTTCTGTTTTCTATAAAAACAACAAAATATTGGCACATGCTTTTGTACAGCGATTCCTCTATCCAGTTAAAGCAATGTTTCAAGTACATAAAAAAGTAAAATAAGGACAGCGATGAATTAGGCTGAAAGATGGAACACTTGGCCATGACATTTCCAAAGTGATGGTTTTTATACCATTCTGAAATAATTCTGAAAGATTCGTTATTGGCTTTGTTGTGAGAGAGATGACACTGCTTGTATAGTACCAAGTCTACTGTTCACTTGGACTGTTGTCATCGGGACAGTGACCTGAATAAAATGGATGAAACATAAAAACAAGAGTCACTTTTTCTTCTGAATCAATTACAAACATGCATGAAGTTAAAATACTTTTTTATTTGATTTTAAACTATAATACATTATTCTATATTTGTTAAACAGTCATTACAATTTAAATTTAAAATGAGGGGCCGCTAAATAACTATTAATTTACCAAAGTAATTTAGCGGACATTCTCATTCAGAGAAACGTAATAGTGAGTGCATACATTTTTGTTAGCCGCTGCTAGCAAAAACACTACACGTTGTAATATCTATTTAAAGAAAACTGAAACAAAGAATACCATTTATCTTGGATCTTAGACTACTTTCTGTGTGAGTGACCATGCAACATCAAGTTTTAGACGATTTTCCTAAAACAGTGTTCAGACCATGCAAGAAGTATTTTGTGAAATCTAAATTATGTTTTTTTTGGTTTGTAGCTAATCTCCATTATGAGTCTCTCCATGCAGAATAGATAATTTATAAACATGTCCATTTGCTCAATCTGTGAACACTGAATTGGCAACCTGATGACTTAAAGTTTTCTTTTTTGTACTTTAATGTTAGTGTGGCCACACACCACGAACTGTACCTTCTTGAGTCTCTCAGCTGCGGAGCCAGAGCGGATGGCCTCCAGCATTGCATCCCGGGCCAGAACAGTGTTCCCCCCAGCCCCAAGGGTGGAGCAAGGGGCAGGAGGAGGTGGGAGCATAGAGGCAGTTGGAGGGGGTGGAGGCAAAAATGATGGCGGTGGAGGCATAGCAGGGGAGGCAACACACAGAGTTCTATTCTCGCCCAACTCAGTCTTCCTGAATTTGTCAACCTCCTCTGCAGCCTGGGATTTGGTCTGTGTAGTGTAGATAGGGTAACAATGGTTAGTTAACATTCACACATTTACACACACCTGCACAAACACACACACAAACAGGGCACTACTGTAGCTAGATTCAGAGTAAGGAATATAATGAAATATATCCATCAAATAAATGTTCAATCAAATTCCACAATATTTCCCTGAGAACCTGATATAGTAATCCACATTCCTGAGATTCCTGTTGGTGAACTGGGCAGGAACATTCTAGAGCTTACCACATTGGGCCTCCCTCACAACTACAACTGCACATTTCCTTCTCTTATTTCACCATGATCCTTACATGAAAACAAACCACATAATTTTCAAGGAGAGCAAAAATAGACTCTGCTACAAAACATAGTGCTGCTAACAAATCCAACCTATTGCACAATACCCTGTCTGACCTTTGGCTGTATCTTACCTTCTTCAGCCTTGCAGAGTTACTTTGGCCTCTGATGGCTGCCAGTAGTGCACATCGTTCATTCTCTTCCTCAACAATGGACAGTTTCTTCAAAGTGCAGCTTGCACCTGAGTCAGATATCTACTCCAAGAGGGAAAAAACAAGATTTTTTTAACAAAACAACTAAACCCCTTTTCTATGTGGTATTATGACACAGAGGCAAACATTTGGCCATAGACACACCTTTTTGAATCTGACAAACTGATAAATTGTCACCTTTTTGAGCCTCTCTTTACTGTCCCCTGACTGGATGGCTGACATCAGAGTGGTGTGTAACGATGTTTCCGTCTGTACTGACTTCATGATAACAGGTTTAAACTTCTTCACTGGTCCAAAAACACTGACCTGCTGTGGCTCTGAGAGGTTGTGGCTGGCCGAAGTAACACACACATTAGGTGGTTCAAGCTTCTTTGCCACGGATGGATGACCAGCTGGATCTACTGTCTCTGTTCTGCTCTGTGCAGCTATAGGTGGTGCATCTAGTGAAGGTTTGGTGACAGCAGGTACCGGTGTAGTTGGTAATTGAGCTGCTGCAAGTGTCTTCTGTGTCTGCTGTCTCTGAAGGTTGGGATTGTCCTGCTTAGTGTTATGTGCCACCATTTCAGAATCCAACCAATTTGAGTTAACTTCTTTGTCTCGCAGGGTAGCACGGCTCCCATAACCACTCTTGTCCATTCCTTTCTTCGAATCAGAGACTACCTGGTAGTCAGGGTGACTCGTAGCATGTTTAGGACCGGTGGGATAGAACCCAGACACAGATCTGCTCTCCTTTTTCATTGCTACATTTGTAGATGCACTAGAGGACCATGGTGCATTAACATGGATGGATCGACCCTCTTTTGGACAACCATAACTGCTAGTTGGCTTTCTCACAAATCCAGAAGACTCGGCTAGTACTTCTTGAATGTTGTCAGCTTTGGCCATAGTGGGCTTCACAGTGTATTTAGCAATGGCAGAAGCCACATACTGACTGGATGTTCTCCTGGATGGCTTGAGGAAGGACAGGTCTCTCTTTTGGTCTTGGAGGATACCAGGGGTGAGTTTCATAGAATGTTGCTGAACAGTTGGCTCAGAAACGAGAACTGTAGCCTTCCTCTCCACTTCTTGAGAGACATCATCTTTTACCTCAACAACATCTTTATACATGTCAGGTGCCATTTTGGCTAGTGTTCTAGAGGCTTTAGGTGTAACCTTGGCTGTAGGTGGTTCTGAGGCTTCCACGAGAGTTGTTGTTTTGGGGACATCAGGCTCTGTGCTCTGGTTCTTTGTGACATTTACTGGTCCTCTGCTAAGTGCAAAAGTGTCCTGCTTGTCAGTGGAGCTCCAGAAGGCTTTGGCTTTCCCCAGGAGTGGTGACAATGAGCCATCTTTGTTGATCCCTGACTCAGAGGAACCACCAAACTTATTCCGGGGGATGCCTACTTTCACCATGTTACCCTGTTCATCGATTCTAATGGCACCTGGAGTATGGGTAGCCAAGGCAGTCTCTGCCGGCTTCAGCTGCTGGCTGATGACAGCAGGCTTAGGGGGGACAATGGTAAATGTCTTCATACCAAATCGGGAGACGGGGTTATGGGTGATTTTGGTTTGTGCCTTTGAAACAACTTGGTCACTGTAGTTGGAAACCTGTTCCTTTTCTTCCATGCACTTCAGGTAGCTATTCGGCAGAGTAAGGGAGTAGGGGGCAGTTGAGGTTTTTCTCTCAGCCCCTTCAGTTGACTGCCTCTGTGTCTGAACTTCCACTTTAGCTTCACTCTTAGAAACTGTTGATGTTTCTCTGTCCATGGCGCAATTGGCAAGCTTCTTCACTGGTGATGAGAGGCACTGCATGGGCTGTGGTTGACCAGTGCAGACTTTGCTAGAGCCATCAGATGTACGGGCATTGTTGTTTTTGTTCTGTATGTCACCAACACTTGAGTGATGATGACTGTGGTTGTGGTCTTTATTGTCTGGTCTTTGTAAGCTACTCATTGTTCTGGCTTGGTATACTGTCATACCAGGGGTCCTGTAGTCCTCCAGGACTTCATCTATGGCTGTGACTGGGACCTCTGTGTCCACCACAGAAACTGGGATGTCATCACTTTTAGTGGACAGCAGATAAGGGTGCTTTTGCACTGAATCCGTACATAAATCTAATGGACCAACAAAAATAAATATGTTAGCCGGCATTTTTGACCATGAAGCGAATATATATTTTGGCAGTGCAATTAATTAGCATTTCATGGAAGGCCAAGATTTTTTCAAAAATAAAAGCTCACCTGTTAGATCAGCTTCCAGATCAGCCAGAGTCTGGTTGAGCTGATTGGTGAGCTCTTGGTCCTCTTCGTAGATGTCCATTGTTTTGCATGCTTTATCATTGTGGCTGATATAAATGGTCGGTCTATGGAAGGGTAATACAACTTTTGTTCTGGTGGGACACAACTGTAAGTTTGCAGCCCTTCAAATAATTATTCATAAAAACGTAGTACTTTTGTCATGGATTTTTTTAAGGCTTCAGGTTTCTATACTTGCTATTGGCCAAGCCAAAGATAACTCCCTCCTGCAGCCTAGGTTGAGCCTATATCCCTATTATCTTTAAAAGGTAACTCTAAGAAAAACCCTCATTTGACTTTCCTGGTACAGTACGAAAACCCTCAAACGTTCAAGAGCCCTCACTACTTTAAGTAACACTGGTTTTGGCAGCTAGCCTCCCGGCTGACTGAGAGTGGGGAGAGAGGGTGGGAATGATAAATCATAGTGAACATTTGACTTGTTGATTGATTAGGCCACCCGAGGCAAGGTATCCTTTTAATGAGAGAAGCAGGGTTAGCCAGAGTCTGAGACAAACCTAGTAGTAGTATGTTTCTAAGGCTGGGATGTCTTAGTAGCAGTAAATAAAACACATTTTGAATTTAGCTTTGCTAAACCCCCCCCCTTAAACATTGCTGTAATAATGCTGTGACCTGAAGAGTGGGGGGCTAAGTAACTGCAGTACCTGTGACTGGAATCCCACACGGCACAGCCCTCATCACTGTCACTGGAAGAGTCCTTGATGAATGGATGGATCATTGGGTGAGTGGAGCAGTCTGGGACAGTAGGGTGGGTTGTGATGGAAGGAGTGCTGACCAAGCCAGAGTCCTCCACCTCAGCCATTCCCTCAGAGGCTGCATAGCCATGGTCCTGGAAGCTGCCACTGCTGCCCAAGGATAGAGTCTCAAGCATCTCCATTTCTGGTGTCTGGGGTCCCTCCGCAGAGAGTCGCTGAGAGTACAGCCAAGCTGAGATCCAGCATAAAGGTAGCACACATGATGATCATCATCTTTGTTAACATCGCGATCAACAACATAATCAGTGTTATTGTCAGTATTGTCTGTCAGAAGATATCTGTATCATGATGCAAAACAAGATAATGTAGTTATGTTATCAGTGGTCAACTAAGATCCACTGTTTATAGAAACAGACAAATAGAGATTATATAAGCATAAAAGAAAGCGATAGGAGGAAAGGAGACACAGGGAGGGGAAGTGTTGGAAATGTTATATACGTTTGCTATACACATTCGCACATACACTTCATGAAACAGCTATAATAATGATGGTGCTGAGTGATTCAGAAATCCAAATCACTTCCTCACAGTACAGCTTTCTTATTTCAGCCAGAAAGTAAAATGTATAAGTCAGTACAAAACAATAAAAATGTATATAGAAAAATTATAATATCATATTTCTATCACGTGAGGTACTGCTTTTCATAAGAACCTAGAAAGTCTCCTCATCCACCACCAATTTGTATCACGTCTCGGGGTAACACATGTAAAGCTCATCATACAACAATCTATGCGTTGGAGAAGTGAAAACCAGTACAACACTAGTATTACAATGAATATCGTGACATTTACATGGACCACAGAATGTCTGGACACCTGTTTAACTTCCCATTCAGAAGGCACTACCTTATGCACTGCCCTGCATAAGGTAGTGTAACCTTCAGACAATTACCCTACAGGTCCTTCAATAACTTTCAGCAGAATCTGGTATTTCATGCAGAGACCAAGTACATATTTGAAGCTTCGTTTCAAAGGTAAGGCAGCAGTGGAATGCAGAAGGCTATCTAGCTGGCTTTTTAAATTTTACACACTACAAACTTGTCTGATAGCAATACCTGCCAAGGGGTCGGCAGAGTTGAAGATTGGGAAATGTGTCCTCTAAGACATACATTGTTAAGCCATTCAGCTGATTACCACATTGCTCGCACAGAAAAGTAGCTCTATCTGTACGTAGTAGGAAACATTCCTTTGACAACAACCTCAGTTTAACTGTGCCTGAACCACCTAAGGGAGTTGCTACAGCTGGATGAGACAAGGAGTGCAATACTGTGTCACCGGGCCCCACCTCTATTAGATTTGGGAGATGTAATACCCATTGGCAATAACCATTTGTGCTTGCCAGTCACGACTAGCTGGTTTTGGGGCAATATTTTTATGGTGCCTTCACAATGGAATCTAGTGTCTAAGGCCACTACACAACGCAGAAGGCCCTCAACACCTTAGGCCACTACACAA
>JACXGJ010010176.1:0-22489 GCA_016801105.1 Esox niger | reverse complement strand
GTGTGTGTGTGTGTGTGTGTGTGTGTGTGTGTGTGTGTGTGTGTGTGTGTGTGTGTGTGTGTGTGTGTGTGTGTGTGTGTGTGTGTGTGTGTGTGTGTGTGTGTGTGTGTGTGTGTGTGTGTGTGTGTGTGTGTGTGTGTGTGTGTGTGTGTGTGTGTGTGTGTGTGTGTGTGTGTGTGTGTGTGTGAGTGTGTGTGTTAGAGAGGGAATCCTGTGGCCTGCTGTGCAGAACTGCATTGTGATCCCAATGCATCTGAACACGTTTTCTCATTGAGAAATGCTGCAGTGTCTATGAAGAAGTGTAGCCTTTACTTAAGTATTTTTCATCCATATTGTGTTTGATAATGACATACATTTTATGCATTGTTTCCCAATTTTAGGGGGCTGTAAGTATTTCCACATTTTGGGTGATTACAACCTTTTGTACAGTCACAAGTTTACTTTTATAATTGCAGGTTAGCAATATAGGACCAGACCTTTTGACTACTAAAATATAAATACATCCACTGTTGATTAATTGTGTCATTTGAAAGTGCTGGGGTACAGAGCCAAAACAACCAAAGGTGTATATAACAAAGTAATGTTCAAACAGTCAACAGACATGTACTAAAAAAAACAAAAAAGATACCAGTGGCCAATTAAGCACACTCTTCCCTGACCTGCAGTGATGGGGGGGGGGCAGCCTCAGAGACAAGCCTTCAGGCAGTGTTAGTGTTAAACCACTGATTAAATGATAGATTTATATCCTAAACCCATTAACAAAGCCACAGGGACCACATACACACACCCCTACCCCAGGCTGGAGAGGCTATAGCTCAGGACACCATGGGTGGGAAGGGCTGCAATAACATGATGTCATGTGATAAATAACAAAAGTGTAAAAAATATTTAAAGTGCTACTTTTCACTGGTCTTAGAGTCAAAGTGACATTTAGTTCTACTCAACTGCTTGACGTACAGTAGATTGTAGAATTTCAGTCGTTGGAGATACAATATTTAACCATTAGGACAAACATAGATGGTTTAATAGCAACAGTGGATGGGGCGGGTGGAGACAGTGGATGGGACCTGGGGAGGCGGTGGTCCTGGCGGGGGGGAGGCGGTGGTCCGGGCGGGAGACGCTGGGACACGGTGGGAAACGGTAGGAGGCGGTGGGAGACGCTGGGAGGAAACGGTGGGCCGGGCTGGGGGAGACGGTAGACGGGACCGGGGGAGATGGTGGACGGGACCGGGGGAGATTGTGGGAGACGGTGGACGGGACCGGGGGAGATGGTGGACGGGACCGGGGGAGATGGTGGACGGGACCGGGGGAGATGGTGGACGGGACCGGGGGAGATGGTGGACGGGACCCGGGGAGATGGTAGACGGGCAGTGGGATTGGTTGTATTTTCAGTGGTGTGTGTGTGTGTGTGTGTGTGTGTGTGTCCTGTTAAAGTGGCTAATATTGTAATGAAGTCTGAGGGGACTGTGAGAGCTGTATTCTGTTGATGGTAATCTAGCTGCACCCCCAGAGGCATAGCCAGACACACGGCTGTACAGATGCGTGCATCCTCCTTCCATACTGTTAATTGGTGGTCATGTCGTTTAGCAGTACCCAGAAATGGAGACAATGCCAGCCTGTGGACCCTGCTCCTGCCTACAGGCCAGCTCCTATAGTGCTCTGTTCCAGCTCTATCTGATATGGGGCTCTTTATTGGGGTATTGTCAGGTCTGGGGGGGGTTCAGTTCTAAGAGCAGGTCTTTGTGGGATATTTGTCAGGCCTAACCAGAGGTCCGCAGGGGGCCTTTGTCCTTGGGATGTAGTGCTAAACGCAGGCAGATGGCTGGGTGGTGTCAGCCTGTCAACCACGTGGGGCTCCTGTCCAGGGGACCAGAGGGGACAGTGGAGAGGGAGATGGGGCCCATCCCAGGCCTGTCACCCTGAATTGGGGCTGGGTCACTCCGGGTCGGGGCCTCTGTCTGGCTCTTGTTAGCACCCTCAATGGGCACCATGTGTGCCCAATGGTCCCTTGTCTGTGGGCTGGTATCCTAGGCAACTAGGCTGCTGAGAATCTGAACGATCTGTTCCTCAAGGGCCCCCACCTTGGTCCCTAAGTCCCCACGCACACACATACACTGTCTCTCTCTATCCTGCTCTCTGGGGAAAGGGGGTGAATGTGTTGATTGACAAAAGGGGTGTGTCTCCTTCCTAATGGCTTTTTAGTCAGCTGGATAATAGACTGACCGACTGTCTATCTCTCATCTATCTGTCTCCATCTTTCGATGTCTCCCTATCTTTCTCTCGTCCACTCTTTCTCCCTCTTGTTCTCAGACACCCTCTCACAAATGCTGGGTAATTAAAGGATTTGTGATGTTGTGGAATGTTCTTATTGGAGGACTTATGAGAGTTGTGTGCATAAGCAGCTGGTAAACACATTGATTTGTATTTTTTCTGACACTGTATCCAGCGGCGTCTCGTCACCTCGCGTCCAGTTAGCCCCCGTAACTCGGTTTCCTGTTTCCTGTAGGTTTGCTGGTAAGACGGCCTGTAGTGGAGCTGTTCTGCTGTTGACAGTGGAGCTGAGGGAGTCCTCTACAGCTGTGATCACCATCAACACGGAGAAGAGTGTCATGGGATCCATGCTGCTCAGAGACCTGAAAAAGGCCCTGGCACAGGCCTAACCCCCCCCCCCAGCCGAAGTCCTCCAAACCGACAGAGACACACTGCTGCCAGGGACACAATTTCTCAGACATGTAGTGGTTACAGTTTTCTATTTTTCTTCATCTCGCTCTCATTCACCTATGAATGCATGCAGGCAAGGAGATTGTTTTCCACATGCTTACACTTCCTCATATGGTACGCCCACACACTCATCATACCATATGTTTGTTTTGTACGTGGTGAGCCTCTATTGTCATTGATGTGATTTCATTTCAACAGTCAAAAGATTTTTCAGATCAGCCCCAGAAACGATTTGTTTTTTGTGCCAAGAAAATAGCCCTCTTAGATTCCTTAGACATTTCTATAATGCTCTCTCTAGAGGTATCAAGATTTGAAGTCTAAAAATACTAAATAGTCAAAAGCCAAGGCAAGTAAACTGCAATGATGCTAAACGCTGTGTAACATGTTTCTAGTCTCGCTTATGGTGCGTCATATATTCTGAAACCTTGTTTCCAAAAACGCAATACCTGTGAAGTGCCTTTGTTACAGGAGAAAGTAATGTTAATTACAAAAATCCAGTAATTTGGATTTTTGTGACAACCACTCAAAGAATTCAAACTAATGTGAACAGTGGTCGTCTTTTGTTGCTGGCATTGTTTTGAATAACGGTTTGGTATGTGGGGATTGTTTGAGTATTGGGTTCCTTTGTTTGGGTGACAGTCCTGAAAAAGTTAGTACATCCCCTGGAAAGTGACCTGGACTCCAGCCTTGGCCATGTTTGTGCTCTTGCTTTCCTGTCAGCTGACTCATGCACTTCAACATTGATTGTGGCAATAAAGGCAATGGGCTGAATATGGGGGGGGGGGTAATCTGCCAGTGGACTGGACTTCTCCCCATTTGTAGATGATCGGTCGGCCAGTGGAATTATATACTTTGAATTGCTTGGAAATGGCTTAAACCCCTCCATGACTTATGTACATCAAAAATCTTTCTTTTGAGGTCCTCTGATTGGTCTTCTAATCTAGGCCTGATGTTTTACCTCACACCCATAGGGTTAAGACCAAACCAGACAAATGTTTTCATCTTTATAGAAGGCAGGACCCTCCCAAGTTCCTCAAATGTTTTTCTAACAATTTGCACCTGTTGTGTTGCATGTTACTGTAATTATAGCCATTTTATAGGATGGTAAATGTTGTAGCGTACTAACTTCCCCCCATAATTGTTTATTTCAGTGTATTTTAATTGCATAAATGGTTAAAAAGTTGTATTTTGTATGTGTGATTTATACATTTGGGTTTTCTTTATCAAAGTGTCCGGGTATGTAAAGAAAAACAAACAAGGGCACATTTCTGTGGTTGTAAGTCATTTTTCACAACTGTGTATGTGTGAAGTTGGTGTGTGTTCCTGACTGTCTTGTACTGTGATTCAGTTTGTTTGGGTCAGCTTCGTATGAGGTGTGTTCAGGTGTTCTTTTGTGGTTTGCGTCTGGCTGTGTTTTCCGGCTCATAAGTGAGGTGTCTCTGAGGGCTGTAGACAACACCTGGTAGATCATCTGTCTCTGCTGCGCCACTAGCATCCATCACCCCTCTACATGCCCATTCCCCCGCCAGCTGTACCCGGCTCGCTCACACAGCATGGCAGGCTACACACACCCCCTCAACAGGCTCTAGATGCCAGCAATACAGAAGATTTCAAAGTAGTGATCCCATGCTTTACTAGAAGATGGTTACACACGCACCAACTTATTGTGCTGTTTCTCCCTCGTGCACACGCCAAGAGCTGCTGTCGTAACAGCCGGTTTAAAGAAACTGCTTCATCTGCCATTATGACACAAGCCGTTTAGGGCCTACTGCAACCGTTACTTACTGCTCCATCTGAGTTAAACACACAGGCACGCCGGCATATAAATCTGGAGCTCTTAGACTCCAGGCTTGGTGACGTTTTTATGTCACATTAAAGGGAATGGCCTGATGCAGACACCCAGCCTCGGGTAGAGGGGGAAGAATGTGTTCGACTCAGACAGCATATTCACAAAACAACCCTTAATCACCGTTCCCCTGGCCCAAATGGAACTACACCATTAGGCTGCAACGCAACAACCCATGATTCTAACATAACGTAAGAAAGTCTGTGTTTAGCGTAGCATAATCCATCATATTCATTGTACCATAGGCCATTCTACTTGTTACACATGGGCCCTTCTATCTGTTCTAACAACATGTGCCATTCTACAGTGTCTGTTCTAACCGAATAAGTTCTATCTGCTTGGAATGTTGGTTGTCCCACTCCATGAATCCAGGGAAGAGGGCTATAGAACGGTCTCTTACATACGTAGTAGTGTGGGCTCATTGTGATATCTCAGACACCTCTGTATAGTTTTTTTAGGGAACTTGGGTGAATGATGTAGAATGCCATGGAGATTTAGCATTTTTTAAGGACTACTGGTTGGCCTGATTGTGGACCTATAATAACCGGTTGCAAACTTGAAGGTCATGTCCCGCACCATGTCTCACCACATGTCTCACCATAAAATGACGATTCACAAGGAGAAAAAAAAACTTTACTCTGGCATGACATCTGTTATATGACCTCATTGGGCAAAGATCATTTTTAGTATATTGGACCGCTAACGACTGTCCAAAATTAACGACTCTCATCTGTCCAAAGAGCCCTTTTCCAGAACTCTGCAGCCTGTTATTGGCACTTTTTAGCAAACTGGTCATCTTGTTTCTTAGATTAATGGATTTGCCTCTTGCAGTGAAGTCTCTGTAGGTCGGATTGTCAAGTCTGAGGATGGTTGGGTTGGGAGCTGGTCAAACTCCAGTAATCTAATTTAAAAAATGTACCACCCTCTGAAATGTAAAATATATATTTCTGTCTGACCCTCCTTTTTTAATGCAAAATTATCCCCTTTTAATATTAGAACCACAGTAAATATTTTAAGGGAGGCATACTTCAAGAAACTGATGACAACTTTCTACTGCCGATAGACTAGACAGTCTGCCTGCCCACACAGGCCACAAACCTGTGATCCTCTGCACCACTTCACACGGGACAACTGTCTAAGCTGTGTGGAGTCGTATTCTTTGAGTCCAAGAAGTTTGACTAATTCAAAAATGAACCCAAATCCTTCCCACCTGACCCGATATGCATAAAAGTTTCACATTTCTGTTACTCTCGAATGACCTTTTATAATCATTTGCACATGTTTTGGTGAACCTGATTCTGATTTTAGCCATTTGATGTTGTAAATGTAGTTATGATATTATTTGGGGGACGCATTTTAAGACGCACGAGGATATCTAACAGGAGGAATGGGCCTAATGACAATGAAGTTTAATACATATAGACACAATTGGTGCATTAAAACATTTACAACAGATATCAGAGATAAAAGATATTTAAAACACTATCACTTAGCTTATCAACATAAGGAAATGTTGTTCATTTTCATTTTAATTGGAAAATTGTTTCAAAATGTGTTTGTGTGTGATTTGTTAAATTGGGTGACCTTTATCAATGAATGTGGCTAGAATATAGCTCAGATATTAGTCTGTCCAAACGGGTTGTACTTGACTGAACATATTGAAAGGATCTTTGTCTATATGGGCTGTAAATATGACCAACTTGTTGTATTTCTATATCAAAAATACAATCTGGACAACAACAGTAGCAATTTAATGATGTTAGTTATTTAATATTTAAATCTATTTATTTCCCCTCCCTATAAAACAAACATGTATTTTTGGTGAGTGGCTAAATTGAATCATGATAGCTGACATACCTCCAGTTATATTGATAATGGTTTTAATCTGACTAGCTACATGATCTGACTGATTACAGGAACATAAACATTACAGTCGTAATTATACTGGGCGACGAGGGCTGTTTGTTGTCTTGTTGTGATTATTACATCACCACGGCAACAGCTTCATGTCTTCTATCGCAGCCATCTTCCTAATTTGAACTAGGCTGTAGCTCAGTGGCGTGAATGTAGCACAATACATTTAAACAATATGGAGAATAACTGGACCTTCTTGATGTTGTAGTCAGTGTACAGTATTAACTCTGTTGTTATTTACACACACCTGGTTTGCACTGTGTATGCGTGTGCGTGTGCGTGGTGTGTGAGAGAGAGAGAGATCTGTTTCCCAGGTTGGCACCTGCTATAATGGTCTAGGGGTGAGGTGGGGGAGGGTGAGGGGCCTACATTCTCTCCCCTCTGCTCGGTGGTGACAGCTTGATTTTGTGCTCCCTCCTCTTTCGCTCTCCCAGGGTGGCAGCATAGCGACATGATGGGCCTGTTAATATGGAGCCTTCATGGTGTCTGTCTGAGGACAGTGCAGAGGCAACAGGGGGGGGAGTCCCAGTTAAAGAACTGCCTGTCTTGTCCCTGAAGGCAAGGCACACAGGAAGATATGTGTGGGTGGGGTGGGGTGTCCCAAGGAAATGCCTGTCTTAATGCCAAAGGGAGGGAGGAAGGAGAGATGGGGGTTAGAGGAGGTATTGAGAAGGTCCCAGACAGACAGTAAAGGAAAACGGCTGTCTGACCTGAGCAGAGAAGGCACTTCTCATTAACCACAGTGTCTCCCTCTGCTCTCTTCAACTGATGACAGGGGGATACAGATGTACCCACACACACACACACATACACACACACTAAAATTCAACACTTTTACTATCATGCTTGCACTTTTTAACAGCTCTGAATGATATTCAGTCTATGGGACCAGATAGAACCAGAATATAAGATGATCTTTCTACTTTTAGCCTGTAGTTTCCCAGTCACAGATAAAGCCTGGTGCTGGACTAAGAATAAAGGTCAATGAAAAATCTCAATGGGGCTGTATTTTTATCAAATATGAACCTGTACAGGAAACCTCCCCAAATTATGTATATATACATGCAGGGCCCTTACTTCAGATGTCTTCATTTTTGTTATCTTTTCACTACCTATGTATCCAACCACCTATCTGGTTTTAATGAATTACATTGTTTTTAATTGGATTCAGTTGTATTTTTTCCCTAAATCATTAACCTCCAGTATGATGACAAATCAAAAGAAATTCTTGCAAACAAGAACTCACACATTCAGTCAATGCAGAGACAATTTACAAACCAGAATACTTTCATTTTAATCATTAGTGAGATAAAGTGGAACAATAACTGAAAAGCGATAGCAATGTAGGATGTGATGAATACTGCGTGTTTGAGGGAAGTGGAAAGTGCCACATTCACACCAAACACAATCTTCTCCCCCAAACCCATCAGCGTGTGCCACCGTCGGACCCCTGGGGATGGTGATTGTGGTGATTAGGCTTAAATTGATGCTTCACAGCTATTGTCTCTCTCCTTTATTGTAATTAGATTTTTTTTCTGCGCTGAAGTTTCTTTTAAATGCTGCTCTGAAGCGTGGAGACTAATGAACTTCATGTTCCTTCTCAGAAATGTTCAATCAGCTCCTTGTTAGGATGACACACACATTCCGGCTTTCATTAGATTTTTCACTTTACTTTTTTCGGGCTTCGCACATTTATCTATCTGCTGTGTGGAGCCTGGTGTAAGGGATGACGATTTCCGTTGATGGGGAGTTGATGGAACGCACACATACAGCACACAGAAACGAAAATGTCCATAGTGAGAGACAAGACCAGTCTCAGAAGATGAATATGTTCAATTGTTTTGCAACGTGTTTGCAAATTAGTCTTTTTTACGTATTGTAGTAAATGTTGAACCTATGAACTTTTTCATCATTTTATAAATAGATTTATAAACCTCTTTATAACGATGATTTTTATGTAAATTGTTACCCAACAATTTACTTGAGAAGCAACATTCAGCCAGGTGCATTCTGTTTTTTCCCTCCTCCCTGTAACTGAATGCTCAATGGAAACATAGAATGCCTTTATGATTGCTTCCTGTAAGAAACCACCCTCCCCAGTTCTTAATTAGCGTTTGATTGCACTGTAAAAACCAGCGAAGTGCATTAAAGAGTGATCAACGCAGTCCAAACGGAGATTGGCTTCATTAACAAGGATGGCGAGGTAAAAAGCTTGAGTGTGTTGATTCAAGCCGAGGTAAACACATTTTGCGCCCCACATACACAAGCACTTTATTTACTGCAACCATCATTTATTTGCAAGCAGCAAGGAGATAGGCACGAGGCCCCTGACAGGTTAAAATGAGTTAATGTAAGTAATTAGTTAAAAGGGGTGAGTGGAAGGTGAGTGCCGTTAAAGTGCTTGACTGTCCAATTCAGGAGCAATTTGGGCCCATAAAGGCTTGTACTAAAACAGACTCTGTCTGACATAGTGGAGTATTAGCGACACAAAAGACATAAACCTCTGTGATTCACGCTTACAAAAGCCCCTGGCGGCTCTCTTCTCCAGGCGGGCCCCTAATGAAGACCTGTATTTCACAGAAGCTACACAATAAGCAAAGAATGGAGTGGCTGGTAGCCTGCATGCCCGGCCTATACAAGCACTTTGCATCTGCCTCTTCCTCCCTCCACCTTATAGACTACGAAGGCCATAGCAGAGGAAAGAAGACACAACTAGACAATATGTATTTAGGTTAATCGGCCATATTGCTTTTTAAATTAGGGGTCTTATTTACAGATAATTAGAGCTGGAAAGGCTCTGACCTGAGATACCCAGTTGTGTATGTGTAAAAGCAACAACATGTGCAAAGTCGATGCTAAAAGTAGAGAATAAATTAATTTGCACCAAATGAGAAAGGGAATTGGCTATTTATTTCTGTTTCACTATATGGAATGTGTTGATGTAAGACACATTTTATTTTCTTTGTTGTTAACTGAGAACTTCTACGTAACTTCGTTGGCTACAGCAATGCCCTGAGGTCCTCAATCCATGGACCCTTCAAATATGTTGATTCGATGATTTTACATGTTTCATAATTATATGTTTCTATGGGACCTATTATAAGACATTAAGAATAAAGTATTTTTCGTTACATTTTAGGCTAATTGTGAGTAAAGATTATTAAATGTCGTAAACATGACAGCTTTAGTGACTCTATGTGTAGAATGTTATTAAAAACTATAATGTAAAATCCGATTTTATCACGGACGGTCTGGACATTTAGTTAGATGTCACCGGAGTGTGCGTGAAGTCCATGCATCTCTCCCTCTCCTTTCCGAGGCGCGAGGCCTCCCATCCCAGTGCCTCCCTCCTTGCATGCGCTCTCATCTGAATGCTAATTTCCTATTTAAAATCCTCCCTTGTGTGCGGGGACGGGGTGTGTGTATGGGCGACTGAATGATTCTCCAAGAAACCACAGATGTATATTATCAAGCCCTGGCTGCTGCTGGCCGCTCCTCCTGCACGCTCGCATTCAGGCCCAATTAATTAACCCGCGGGCACCCAACTCCTGCAGTGGCCACAGGCGGTGGACTTGCTCAAGCTCTCACATTTAAATGCGCATCTCATTTCCACAGCGTTGAGCACGCACGGCACAGTCAGGAACTTTTCTGTGGAGAGAGAGAGAAAAAGCACAGTTTGGATACCATCCCTCCCTGCCCACCCCTTAATCCCCCTGAGGTCCCTGGCCTGCTGTTTAAAGGGCTTTAGAGGCAACTCCTGTCCAGTCGATCAGCGGTTTTTGAAAATAAAACGCACTTTAAAGTGTTCTATTGTTCTCTCCACGTACCATCCCGGCTCTCTATGAACCGGCTTAAATAGAAAGTGACTGGCCTTTAATTGGAGTGGCTGTAAGCAGTTGTCATATGGAAATATTTGAATAGAGATTATGTGCGGTACTTCACTCAAATCTACTCCGTTTAGATACTTAGAAGTAACCTATTGAATTGGCAGCAGCGAAACCAATGGGATTATATAAATTGACTATATTCACACAATTAACACTTTAACGAGATCAGGAACATGCTTGTTAACATTTGAAAGGGGTCCAGGGTACTTGGTTAGATACTGTGTTGCATAGTTAATGACAGATGTGTCATAATACCAGGGATTACTTTGTTTAACAGTTGTAATCTGATCACTTATCACGCCCTCCAGCCTATAGCCTAGAGCTCTTATAAACGGACTAGCGAAAATAAACAAAGGCCTTCTATACGAAAAAGTATGTAATTTTCATTTTAATGTGGTTTTATTGAAAATAATTCATTATCTGGAGTAGCATATTCTCCATAACCACATCAATGTAATTCGGATACTGATACAGTCGCTAAGCGTTTATATGAAATCTGTAATCATAGTGTTTACAATTGTGTGATTTATGTTGGTCCTCTAAATGTAGGCTATGATTAGGGGGCTTGGTGATGACCAGGCTTGGAGCGGTTTGCAGTTTGGATGTCTCCACCAGGCGGTGGAGTAAATGGGCGTTTTATTTATCGCTGTGCCAGGGCCTCCCTTAGCGGAAGAGCGCTCTCCCAAATTGAAATATAGCGGAGTTTACTCTCCTGATTAGGGCCTCGCGCAGCCCAAGGCTATCATCAAACAGAGAAGCCCTGCGCGCTCTGACACCTAATTGCGTGTGGATTAATGTGGCCGAGAGTGACAGTGGCAAAGCCTCAATCTCCTTCGCCTCGTTTTCTCCTCCCCCTCTCTCTGACACAGTATCTACCAGCCAGACAGCAGGGCCTTTACTCGAGGACTGGTGGCCTGGCTAAATAATGGCCGCTGCCTGCCAACTGTGACCAGGAAACCACCAAATTGAGCTTTTATTTATTTTTATTTAATTGATTGATCTATTATTAAATTAATAAGTGAGGCATTTTGTCTGAAACTACTAGATTTCTAATCCAAGAAAATTTTACTCCTAAACTTTTCATGATCTAAAGCCATCTACACTTACAGTCATTGTATTTAGAATGTATTGTTTGGTTGTTTGGTTTGTTTGTTTAGCACATTAGGTAACAGAATGAAATAAAGACTGTTATCTCCGACACAAAAAATATGCATGGACTTATATTAACAATGAATCAATCTCTTGTAATTTCTTTTGACCCGGCTACATTTGATTTGGATAAGAGATTATGAAAATTCAAGCATATAGAGACCCACGTGTTGTCTGTTGGGAAAAGGCACACATTTCCCAAGAGGATACGTCAAATGCAGCGTCAGGAGACTATCAAAATATTTGGATGCTCAGATGGTTAGAGACTTTTTCCTAGGCTATATAAATTGATTTTAAAAGACAGATATAAAAACAGCCGTTAATGAGAAAAAGGCCGTTCAGATCAAACTCGGACTCGCCACTGTTATGACAGGTTCCTTAATTAATTCAGCAATCTATATAACAGGATAATTAAAAGTACCGTAATTGGCTAATCAACTCAGAATATTGTTCGCTTCAGAGATCGAGCCAACCGAAACGACTGCCTAGGCCTATACACGTGTGAAATATTGTTATTTTTGGTTCAAAATTATTAATTTGTTGTCTACTATTTCAGTGGATAGTAACAATAATCGGTCGTTGTAAGTCTAATGTTCAGCAACAAGGCGATACACAGCGGCCTTCTCACTCAGGTAAAGCTTGGGCGTCACTTCAAACTGGGAAAACTTTTTTAATGGGAGAAGAAACCTAGCCAGGCAGAGAGAAAATAAGTGTCTCCTACTAAACTATTCAATCATGTCAACTGATTTCTTAAATTACTACTCAGCCTTTGAAGTGTGTATTAAGGAATTCTACATTTACCAATAATTGACACATTTATCCAGGGATTCTCCGCAACTACATAGTTACACATATAGCTAAAGTGGTCGTTAAAGATCTCTGGGCAGACGATACAGGAACAACTTGGGCCTCCGCCTCCGGCCCTTGGGAAGGGAAACCCTGTTAACCTGAACGGAAATGTTTCTGCTGGGCACTGGCGGCCATAGAGGAACTCACCTGAGCGTTGCTGTGCAAACCAGATAGCGCTTCCATAAAGTCGTGGCAGGCTGTGACCTTTACAGTAATTCATCAGGCGCCCCTGTGACAGGGAGGCCCTTCACACGCCGATAATTTGATTACTATAACATCTGTAACATCAATAATGTCCGATGAGATTGTTGTGAGCAACCAAACATGCAAAGGCCGTAAAGGATAGAAAGGGAGGTAAGCTGAGAAGGTGGGGACAGAGAGAGAGAGCAATAAAGGGCGGAGTAAAAGAGAGAATACTGAGACAGAGTACCGGAAAAAGACAACGGAGGCAGGGATTGAGAGATGGATGTGCGTTAAAACGTTGTTTCATTATTTAAATTTAACACACAGCGTAGACGCACCGACTGGGTTTGACGATCACTATGAAAATGAGAGTTCTTCCTCGATGATAGCCTTCTGTCGATGGGTATAAGGACGATGGTAATGAGGATGATTTAATGGTGCACGTAATTAAAACAATTCTCTCACTTTAGCCTATGTAAGCATCCAAACTGTTTGGCAGAGCAACATTAAACATTTATGCAAAACCACATTAGTCACTCAACAATTGGGCCCTATTACCATCATCATGCTAAAGGATGAACTGTCGTAGATCAGAGACACTTTGTATAAGGGCAAACAAAAACCAATAGTTCCAAAACCAAAATACGGGTTTTTTGGGCCCTTTTGAGCCTCATTTCGCCCACGTGCATCTCCATAAACCCGGTTCCCCGAGGGAGAGAGAGAGAGGAATGTGGAGGATATAAATGTTTTGCTTAACCAGAGGAAACATCGCTGCCGCTAACCGATCGCCGGATCCATTAAGCTAATTTATTAAACGCAATTTGCCTTGTGTCATTGGGCTGAGTAGCGCTGCAGAGAGAAAGAGAGCGAGAGGGTTGAAAACGGGGAGACAAGGGGCCGCTGGCGGGACAGCGGGGGGAACACGGTTCTGACACGCAGAATTAGAGGCGAATTAAGTGCCTCAATGAAGAGGTGGTTCCAGGATAAACACAGCGGAGGGATAGACAGAGAAGGGAAAGGGATAAGAAACGATAGAGAGGAGGGGACAAAATGGCTGGTCGGATTGCAGGCTTCCATAGAAATGGATGTCAAAAGCACAATAGCCTCTAGTAATGTAAGCTATATCTCATTGGTCTGTCTGCAGCATCCCGTAAAACTGATCAGCTCCGTTTTGCCTATCATGCAGCCTTTTTATACCCTATATAAGAAACAGATAGCCTACGTTTTAGTATTTTGTTGGTGCTTGGCAGCGTTCCCAGTAGCCTACCATGTAGCCTACGCACTATTAGACTATTAGTACGTTTCTCGGGAGCCTAATGTGGCCTGGGTCGTTTTCCCCACGCACATAGCATTAAATCATCCCACAGTTTGTTTTGTAGCCCCTTTTGTTATGGTCGGAAGGTTCTACTCACGAGGGTTCCCAGCGTCTGGTTCCACCATTAGGCTTACTTAAACATGCTCTATAACAAGGCTCCTGCCTCCGGTTTCCAAGGTTGACTTATTTTTTGTGCTAACCCACACCATTTCTCTCAGCAGTCACAACTGTTAATGTTACATTAGGTGTTTGATGTTTCATCATTTTAACCAATATTGTTCCAAGATAACGAATGTAAAATGAAACCACAAGGAACGCGTTGGAATTCCCTCCGAAGGCTTCAGGGAGGAGAGGGAAAAAATCCCATGCGCCATGGCTATTAGCTTGGGTAATTTATTTTGTGTATGTCAGAAAACAAGAAGGCCAGAAAAAGAATATGGGCTTTCTTTTCCATTACCAAACATTACAATCTTATTTCCATCACTGCACCGTTAAGTAATTTGCGAAAAAAGCCGACGGACTCTGGCGGCATGCTCGTGGCGTGTGTTTAAACCCATTACTTTGCCTTTTAATCAAACCGCGCGCTCGTGTCAAAACGCGCTATTTTCGCCATGCATCTCTTCGCGCTCGTTCCAGTTCACCGCGTGACCTTGAAAATGTTTGCTCTCCTAAACGTCTTCTCCCTCTCCCTCTTATTCCTCCCCTCCCCCTCTTTCCCTTTCTCTCTCAGCCTCTCCAAATCTCTCATCCATTTCTGCCTACCCGGGGAAATACACATCAGTGTGAAACGGGAGAGCGTGTATTGGCAAAGTAATCACTTTTTAGAAGGTGATGATAACGATGATGGTGCATGGGGAAGAGAGTCTGGCTATATATGAGAAACTTCTAGCACACTGACAGAGCAGACTAAGAGACTCATGTCTGAGCTAAGTGTCAAATAGCCTAGTCACAACACAAGCAAAGGCATCGTTCCGCATTTAGCCAGTTGTCCAAATGTTTTCATGTTAGGTAAAAGATTATCAATTATAATAGGTGATTATTATTGGCCTACTTGTTTCACCGTTGTTATTATATCAGGCCTTTATATTGGGCATCCAATTAATAGTAGCCTAACAATTACACTCAATTGATTTAACTCGAGCGGAAACGAGTAGTGAATCCTAACAACATCAGGCAAATTATAATAGTTTTTGTTCTCTGTGGTTTTGGAATAGGCCTTTTTTTATTTTTCTCATTGACATTAACACAGCTATGTAATATGCAATGTTTTTCCAAGAGGCTTTCCGAGCGCACGCGCGTGTAAGTGTATGTTTGTGGGGGGGTGGCGGTGGGAGTGGGTTGTCAATAGGGAGTGGGGGGTAAAGGTAAGCAGCAATATTCGGCCGTATGATTTATCGCGATCCGAGGAACGCAGCTCCAGTTTTGGGCCTTTGCTGTCCTAACGCATTTCGCCTCAGCCATCAGCCGTGATTAAACACCTGCTGTTGCCGGGGAACAAAGCGCGCTAATCCAATATGTATTTCTGACATCTTAAATATCACCCAATCCCCTGACATCACGCGCCGCTTTTCCGCGGGATGGAATTCCAAAACATATTTTTCTAATTTATGGACGGACGATAAATCAAAATTAAGCTCGTGGACAACGAAATATACATCAGTGCAAACTGACGCCAAAGCAGGCTCAGGCATATAGGCAACCTGCCCGCAGACAACGGGAACATATGCTCTGTTCTGTGATAGCAAGCTGTGTGTGTGAGCTGCGCCGAACTGTTTTGCTATGTGAATGCACTTGTAGGTCCTACTACTACACTGGAGCAGATGGCTTTCTTGAAACTCTTATGTGTTAAAAGAGGCAGAGGTTATTGCAGTCCTTCTACTTGCCTTTGTGATAGACGGACAATATTTTAGGCCTTTACTCTATGTTGAAGGTTTTTGTAATTGTATATTGATAAAGGATTGCTGAAATATCAAATGGACAGCAGCGAATATTATTTAAACACGCAACAGAAGGCACAAGAATGAGTTAGAAAGCCTTCTGGCAATCACTGTTCTGTAAATGCGTATTTTGGATGCTGTATAGAAATAGTCTCGCTCTCTTGCGCTTTAGAATCTTGTAAAAGTATTCAGAATCTTGACCAATGATCTAGTATTTCTGAATTACAAGTGGTGCTATTTCATGTTTTATTAAAAAACTGAAACTCAAAATAATGTACTGTAACTTAACATGGAAAATAGTTGAAATACTGAATGATGCTTGCAGAAATATTCAACCTCTATACAAGAGTATTCGATAGAGTGACTTATTTCTGTAAAAACAACTTCAAGTCATTTAGGGTAAGTAGTAGATTTTCTCCAGTTTGTTTAGATGATGACTGCAATTTTCAAATAGTGCCATAGATTCCCACTGGGATTGTGATCAGGTCTTGACAAGCCACTTTAGGCCATTAACCTTTTTTTCTTAATGCAGTGGCAATTTTCCTTTGGCCTGGGACCAAAGTCCTGCTGACATGTACATTTGTGGCCAACCTATCATGAAGGTTCTTTTGTTGTATTTACCTGTGTTTGGCGCCATCCATTCTTTTGTTTTAGCAATGTTACTAGTCCTTACTGATGAGAAGCAACCCCACAGCATGATGCTGCTACCACCATAATTCATAGTAGCAATTCATTTTCTTGAGGTTTACACCACACATAAAGCTTTGAGTTTTTGCCAAAAACCTCTATATTGGTCTCACATGACCACAAAAACATTTACTTCATCACAGCTGTGTCACTCTCATGGACTCTGGCAAATTTCATATATGCTTTCAGATGATACATCTTGAGTAATGGCTTCTTTCTTGCCTCCCTTACATATTGCCAAATATTATGCAGAGCCCTTGCTATGGTTGATTGGTGCACCATTAATTTACTTTCAGTCACTATACTCTGTATCTCATCCATAGTGATTGTTGCCTTCACTGTGGCTCCTCTCTAGTCTCCTACTTGTTTAAGTGCTGTTTAGAGAGATGTGCTTTTCTTGGCAGTGAATGGGTGGTGCGATGCAGCTTCGAATTTCTGATCACTAATCTCACATATTATATTGTATCTTTTTCCTAATGTATACATTTGTATTATTTTATCTTTTCATTCTGTAGAACACTTGATATTCAGTTTCCTTCAGATTCACTGCCTAATCACTGATCTTTCAACGGTGTGGTTTTTATCTAGAAAAACCTGTATCCGAGGTGAACACCAACTTGTCAGCCTTTTTTACAGAAAACTTGCTGGGGACTGTAAGATCAAATTGATAAACAGCAATTACATTTCTCGTAACCGTTTTTGCATATATTTTCCAAGAGGTACAATCATTCTGAAGGGCAATGTTTGTTTCCAGTGGAATTCAGTTTTAAAAATATCAACAGTTTTCCCACACCTACTTCTTCACCATTCCAGTGGATGTTCTATTCGGGAATTATTTACATTTTCAGTAAGATGACAATCCATCTCCTCTAGATATATTGTCTTAGTTGGAGTTTAACCAGAGTTTGTTTTACACACAACTGTCAAATCACAACAAATCTATTTTTTTGTTTGGCATATATATGACAGTATGTGACAATAAATAACCGAAAGTATATTTTCTTAATCTTTATGAAAATAAAAACAAATATTGGGGGAGGTTTTATTTAGGATGTAAAATGTTGTTATTGGGAAATGTCTTGAGCATGTAGGCCTACACCCACAAACAAAATAAAATCTGGGTCCAAAAACATGGGTCAACATTATCACACTGCATACCCGTTTTCAATGAAATGATGCAATCTTCAGAGAAGTGTGGTTTACTTCTGTTTGTAATATAACACACTCAGCACAAAACACTCCTAAACTACAGCTACAGATTAGTCATTGATGTTGAGATAGGTAGATCACCTGGCCAACTCTTTCTCCACCTCTGTCCTCTCACCTCAGAATCTTGTTACCATGATGACAAGAAACCAAAGAGCACGTGGCGGGGGCCACACTCCCCCTTGGCCATGCACTCTCCTGGTGCGGCGTGACGCTCATTGTATGTGACTCCTCAATTCCGCTGCTTCCCCGAATCTCGTGCTCATTCCTGCCGTTGTATTACCGCGCTATGAGCTATTTGGACAACTGGCGTTTGTCGCGTCTCTGCCCAGGTAATGGATCTGCCGGACCTGGCTGGTGTGCAGAAAATATCAGAGAAATACACCACACATTCACAACATGGACACACAGAAAATGTTCGCCAATAGGTCCCATTCATCAAAAGTCCGAATGTTTTTTATTTGTTGCGTATCTGCTCTTTAAGGTTAAGGTTAAACAACTTTGCTAAAATGGCCTGGTGGACACGTGTACAAATTATACGGTGAAGTTTCTTTCATCACCACAATGACCCATTACAGGATAGCGGAAAGGCAAACCTGGGTAATTGTTTATAGTGGCCTTAATGAATGCAATAATGATCGCATTTCATGCTTCCTAATAAAAAAAAGTATATTTTCAGGCATACAAAGTTTGTGGCCAATAGGGCGGATAATTTGTGTAATGTTTTGTTATTGATATTTATGTAAATATATAAGCAACAATTCTTAATTCAATAATTTAAGATAGATGAACACGTTTGACTAGCACGCAGGAATTCATTGAGCGAGTTCTTTGAGGGCGGCTGTAATTGTCAGCACCTTGAACGGGATGCGTGAGAAAGAGTCTGTGTTCAGTTACATTTCTCCAGTTGTAGTTACCAAAGAATGTATTATATTTGATGCTTTTTGCTATTATATATCTTTCATATTCTCCGCTGAAGTTGATCAGATACGTTAACAGAACAGTCTAAAAATCAAGTTCCACGCGACGGGGACATTTTCTTGCTTTTAATATTTATCTTTTCGGTAATGGCTGAATTATAATATAATGCAGTAAAATTTACTCACCAAGTGGTCTTGGGTAGTGAATAAAATTATTACCAGTAAAAGAACCAACAAGTATGCCTTCACTATTCAGAATTGTGCGGTCTCGGGATGAATACTGTTAATAGACACACCATACACATTAAGATGGTAGGTTTTAATTAATCCCAACCTTGTCTTTTCATATTGCCATAAGGTGGTATATGTCATGTCTAGTTTTTTACCCACTGACAATGAATTAACTGAAGTGAGCTGATTTGTGAGGATGACCAATAAATCAGACAGTTGTACATGGATATATAGTATTTGTTCTCACCCCAAAAATATATTGATTAACACTTAATGACGGATGTTAAAAACATTATCTTTGGTAAATGTACTTTTTCTAAAAGGTGGTAAGCCCGCTGAATGATAAATTAAGGAAAGGAGTGTGAAAAATCTAGACACTGCTATCTATTCAGCGACTTTTATGTCAAACAGCACAATTTAATGGCGACGTCAAAGTCCAGAAAATGAATGCTTGCTTTAACTGTAATATTCATTTCCCTGACAAATTGGTTTTCTTTGCCTAACATGCCTCCCACGGCTCCACTTACCTTTGGTAAAGCAGGGTTCCATTTTCAATTTTTTCAGGATTTGTGTTGCAAGCTATGCCAATTTTCGCCTCCATTTTTTCTATGCATACAGAAAGCACAATACAGGAGCCTACTACTTCTTTTTTATATTCTATAATTAGTTGAATGAAATTAAAGGTTATTTAAACATAAAAGACCTCTATAATACAGAAAATTTGTGTTTTTTCACTACATTTCCTGAAGATGGAGACCTTTTAAGCCTTGATGATAAGGCCTCAGCCAATATCTTGCATGTGTTTCATTTCCTTTCCACTGGCCTTTATTTTTAGCCCAATGTAACACCAGACTTTCTGCTCCTTTCAGATGATGGCAATGGAGCCTGTTTAACATAGTGTTTAAAAAGCTTGTGAATATGTGTGCTTATATAAGTAGATGATATATACTACTATGCATGTATTTATGTATTTGTGTTTGTGTGTCTGTGATTGTGTGTGCATTCTCACATGTGTATTTGCAAGCCTTCCTTTGTGTGTGTCTCTAAGTGAAAGAGATAAATACTGTGCAAGACTAGAGATGATTTTTCACTGTGCTCTAGTCTCAGCCCCCTCCACTACAGAGGATCTAATCAATCTGCCAGCTATTAAGTTTGTTAATTGATAATGCATACTAATTAGGCCGGCCGCAGTTACTTTGGACTCTCTGAGGAGGTAATTGTAGGCTTGGGTCCAAATGGAGTTTATCGCAGGCTGTGCCAGGTAAAAACTCATTAGATGGAGGGGGAGGGGAGGAGGAAGGAGAAGAAAAGTGGTTGAGAGGAGGGAGGAGAGGAGGAGGAGATGTAGAGGCGAGAAAGGAAGGAGGGTGGGTTAACTGTTCTCTGGTGCCAGTCTACAGAGAGATCTACTCTGATGTGTTGCAGTCATACAAACGGTGATCCTTCAACCTTAGGTAGGTCACACGGTGTATTTAGAATCCAAAGAACGGGCTTGCATCAGTGTACAAACTCCAGACAAAACGATGCCATGTGTGTTGTGCTAGAAGTGGGAAGTAGGAGTTGTTAAGTTGGGATGATTGACGTGCATTTAACATGATCGGATCATGTGTGTGACGTGTGTAGAATACGTGTGGATCAGAGGCTCGCCTGGTAATTGAAACGGCTGAGGCCCGTGTTTACGTCACTCCCCGTGTCAGCCCGGCGACCCTCTGTGCCCTCCGTCAATCTGGGAACAAACAGAGTCCGTCCCCGAGAGAGAGGCCACGTAAAAACCTTATACAGCAGCACTCACTTGGTGTCTGTCTCATAAAGAGAAGGGAAAAGAGGAGAGTGAAGGGCAGAATCGTCATGGCTCAGACCCCAAGTAAACGCAGAACCCTGTTAAACAGGAATCCCTGCACATTCCCATAGGATTAATGCACATAACTTGGTTTGATGTCGAAAACTGAACGTTCTGGAACTGAAAATCTCATTAATTCAAACTGGATATTCAGAGGTTTTGGAGGCCGCATTTGCTTCTGGGTTATAATTTTTATTTCTATACATCATTCAGTGTGCCCCCCAAGCATTTTCAGATGGTTGTTCAATGAACATGTGGTCGGTAAATTGACTGCATTGTTATTGAACCTGTAACTCATCCTCTCCCAATCTGGGCAAAATGAGATGAGAAAAGACGGACTGATAAAAACCATCACCACCTTTCCTCCGCCTCAGCAAATCGAGCCACAGCTTGACACAGTGATGTGGGGAAGACCTTTTCTGTTTTCCGTCAGACAATTTCTTTCTAATTCTACCTCACTACATTGATTTTGCAGATGACAACTTTTATTATGTATTCACTTGTGGTAATGTGAAAAAGCAGGACATTTTTGGTCATATTTAAACACAATGAAGAGAGAAAGTGTGTACTCTGACAATCGGTTGGTTGTTGTCACTTAATTTCCTCAGCCCCTTTCTCTATTTTAAATATTACCAAACACAAACCCTTGGTGGATTTAATAATTCATACTGAGAGATTTCACTTCCAATGTGAACTTATCATTCACTCGCTTTCTCCGGCCACTTGTTAAATCGTTCTTTGTATCTCTACTCTCTCGTTCTTGTTTCTCTCTCTTTCAGTTTTGTTTGTTTCTCTCCAGCCTCGCGGGACGCCCTGAGACAGACAGCCTTGCCAGATTCATTTTCTGATCAAAGCTGTTTGATTTGGTCAATTTTGCCACATTGGAGACATTCTCTATTACTGAGATAAATAGCCCAGGGCTAACTGTCAACGAAAACTTGTAAGCTAATAAATTATTCCAATTTCTTCCAGCTGGATTTCTCCTGGGAGTCGGCCTCTAGGAAATACAGTTTTTGATTAGTACATTTCTGTGTGTGTGTGTCTGGACATTCGGATGTGTCGTCTTTGATTAGTGTGCAGGCTGTTGGAGTGAACAGGGAGGCAGAGAGAGGCAGAGGGAGGCATAGGGGCCTGTCAGACAAGAGAGGAGAGAAGGCCTCTAATGCATTATGCATTGACAGAGCCCCAGAGCCTGGATGCTGCTGCCACCTTGGCTGGCACGCCAGGGAGAAAAGAGGAGAGAAGTGGGGGAAGAGAGGAGAGGTGCTGGATTGGCCTTCTTACCTGTGGGGGTCTTAACTTCTGGGCAGCTCTCAGCTCCTTGCCCACTCTCCTGAGAGGGAGGCATTTGACAGAACCAGTGTCTAGTCAGGAAGTCCCCTTCGATGACACATGCACACTGGAAACACACACATGCAATGCTAACACATGCATAAAGATACACACACACACACCACACACCACACACCACACACCACACACCCCACACCACACACACACCACACACCACACACCACACACACACACACACACACACACACACACCTTCCCCTCCCTTACTCATGTCCTGGAAATGGGTGGCTGGGCAGAGAAAGTGTGTCATCAGCAGAAAGGGACAGAGTGAGAGGACGTGACTGATAGACTGGGAGAGAGAATTGATCGGCTCCCACTTCCCTTGGCAAACCACTCTGTCCTCTATCCATTTATCCATTCTTCCCTTCCTCTCTCCTTCCATTCGATCCTCCCTCCACCACCCACCCATCCGTCCATCATCCTTCCCACCATCTCTCCCTCCATCAGCCCT
>JACXGJ010010175.1:0-22488 GCA_016801105.1 Esox niger | reverse complement strand
ATGTTTCTGTAGTGAATGGAGCGATGGGGACTAAAGGAGTCCATGTTTCTGTAGTGAATGGAGCGATGGGGACTAAAGGAGTCCATGTTTCTGTAGTGAATGGAGCGATGGGGACTAAAGGAGTCCATGTTTCTGTAGTGAATGGAGCGATGGGGACTAAAGGAGTCCATGTTTCTGTAGTGAATGGAGCGATGGGGACCAAAGGAGTCCATGTTTCTGTAGTGAATGGAGCGATGGGGGACTTATGTTGACACGTAGCTTTTTACAATTCAATCATTTATCAGACGCTTTTATCCACAGCGACTTACAGTCAGTGGGACATTTTAAGAGCGCTATGCAGGACAACCACACGACCCAGCAGTCGCTCTGAGTTGTGGCACATTCTCAGCAATTGCGTAAGAAATGGAAGTCGAACCCACAAGGCTTGGGGTCTTTGTAATTACGGCATGATTACATCATGGCATTAGGGTTTAGCCTGCGGGCCGGAAGCACGGACAGGTTACAGAGTCAGCATTCAGCTGCGGGCCTGGTTCTGGCAGGGCAGCGGATTCTAGTTGGATGTACCGGGACCTCACGTGGGATTTTACTTCCTGGATCCATTTGTACCGGGACCTCACGTGGGATTTTACTTCCTGGATCCATTTGCATTGTGGAGCATGTGTCTTACCTATTTCATTTAATCGATGTGTAAAAAAAGCCATCGTGCTTAGATCTTAACCATCAGATCCCATTTTATCTGGAAACATCCTTGTATTTTTCAATCAGTGTGTGTCTTAGAGCGACACATCGTGTCAAAGTCCAAAGTGGTGGGTCCTGTGTAGATCACATTGTGGGTTCGATACCCGCCCAGGAATACATTCCGTAGATCCGTTACGCTCAGTATCACCAAGCGACATCGGTGGTTATCTCACGACAACTATCCTGGCGACACACGGATCCATTGTGACCGTAAGTTATGTAACAAAACACCACACAGGACAGAGCACACCAGCACGCTGGATCACATGACAAAGAGATTGCGAGATTTCACGTCGTCGTGGCGGATTAACGCGATTGGGCGAGGGGTCACTCACATGAAACATGTGGCCTAGAAACCTGACAAATGAAATGCACGTGTGGGTATTGGTTGTGCGTGTGCGCGCGTGCGTCACTGTGTGTCTGAAGGTGTGTCGAGGCAGTCAGTTTCCTTTTTCCCCTCCGCAATCCCTTTTACCAATGTCAGCCATGAACAGCTGATGGAACATTGATTAATCGCAGTGATTGATAATTGGTCATGAAACACGTTAGGCGAAACATGTTTTTACAGAATGGCACTCAGAATGGCACTCAGTAGAACCAGCAGTTCGAGTCTGCCTCCAGACATGTGGAGTTCTTTACAGAGCTGGCTTGGCGTGGCATACTGGCTACCTCCCGTAATCCGTGTGGCTCCGGGGCCCATTGCATTATGGGATGCTGATTTAGATGCTGCCGCTGGGCCGGGCGCCAAAGCGGTCAAGGCACAGTGGTTTACCACGCTGAGGCTTCCCCTCCAAACACTCTAACTCCTCTACACCCGGTAGGTGAACCGTCAGGGTGCCGGTACCTGAAGACCACTGGGTCACCTGGGAGAGTGGGCCCGGGCAGAAGTGCCGATGCCACAGAGCTTTGTAACACAGGCTGCCCAGGTTTGTGTTGGCGTGCCCGCTGTTTTCTGTTTCACCAAGCCTGTTTGCTAAGTTTTGCCTGTTCTAACCCAAAAACGAACTTCTGGTGTGGCCACAGAGTGTTTGACATGGTGGATACGGCACAGACAGTGATGACGACCAAAACCCCCATAATGTAGAAAGTTCCCTTAACACCCATCTCCCCAAAACAGAAGTCCCTAAACATGTCACTGACCTCGTATTGTTTTTAGTGAGCCATCAGAGTAATACCTTAATGGACTCGCCAACACACCCATGAAACTGGGTTAGCCAATCACAGTCTTCCAGTCCCTCACCATGGACACCATAGCAGTGTCCATTGCAGATTCTGATTTACTCATGGGCACTGCAGAGTTATTTTACCTTCTGTTCAGAAAGGTGGGGTTTCAGAAGGTTTGGTCAAACATAGGGATGGGATGGCGAAGAGACCAGAGGCAGCAGAAGTAAATTCTTGGATAGAGATTCAGGATTTGAGCACAGTTCGAGGGTAGAGATGACCCCTTGCTGCTCCACGGTGAAGCGCCATGGTCTTGTCGTGATATGGTTCAAAAACAAAAGGCAGAAAAACAGATTGGGATTAATGAAGTTGGGAGACCACTGTTGGCTCAGCAACAGATGGATTCCTGTGTCCCGTGATGGTAATAATATAATACAATAAGAGGGTGTTTAGCATCCATGACATCCTCATGGATGGAACGGCCTGAATGGGAATACTACAACCGCCGATAAAGTGGGGATTTGCTGCGTAAATCTATGAGAGGTTGCTAATGTTCGTCTCTTTTCACAGACTAGCGCAGACCGCGTCTAGTCTGGTTCTCGCAGAGGAATCACTGACAATATGGATGCCCCAAATAAACCGCATCACGGTTGAACCCCTGCATTTAAATGGCGTCTGTTGCCTGTTGGCGTCAGTGGCCTTTGCCGATTCCTTCCTGACCGGTGCTGATTTCAGTGTGCGTGAATGGGCAACGTGGCCACTCGTATTGGACCAGGCCGACGTCAGAACGAAGATGAGGAAGGTGTTGAAAATATGATTCTACCTGTAGAAAATGGGCGAGTACCAAGGTCTCTGAATGTTCTGGAATATCCGCACGGTGTAAGGATGTCATATCCCTTCTGCTTTGTTCTCCCACCTCATCAAACATTATCGCTGATGATTCAGAGATGTCCCTGGCTTCTACCGCCATCTTTTGCGGAATTTTTACCTCAGATCAAACAAAGCAAATTTGGTCAACATTGCGTTGCGACACTTGACAGACGTATACAGGCAGATTCATAACAGTACAAAAGGTTTCTAGCACAGACGCACACGGGGAACTATCTGTGAAAAAATGATGACCTCGTGCCCGTTGCGGGCATGTTACTGTTCACAGGCCTGATGTGGGCAATGGGGGGAGGGTTTGAGCTACAATGTGAAGAGGATCAGGATGTGAAAAAGATCTGGACAAATTAGGATCAGCTATTAGATGGCTTTTCTCTGTTTCCCTCCTTAACTCACTCGCTCTCTAACTCCCTCTGTTCTTTTTCACTCTTTCCCACAGCCACACAGCCGTACTCTCTATCCAAGGAATTCCTATTTCACACAAATCTTATACATATTTAATATAGCATTATACAGTATATACAGCGCCTATATCCAGTGAACATTATTTTACAAAGCCCTTCAATAAAGCCCCGATCAGTTTGGGCAAGCCCATAAGCTACATTAAATGAAGATCACTTTAATAGTGACAATGTGTTGGTATCAGGCTCAAGCCTGGGAACGAGGTTAGCAAACAGATTTTTTTCATAATTCTAGCCACGTTTAAAAAAACAAAACCACACTCTCCTTGACAATTTGTTTTGACCACAAGACATCTAATGACGGTAGAAGTCAGAGAGACCGGGGTGAAGGACGTAGCTGGGCCTTGAACTCTGATCCCTGGCTAGGAGCCACGTATGTTCTCAAGGCTGGCAGTGTCACCACCAGCTCACCTTGGCAAATCTACCTCCAAAATGAATGTAGTTTGATGAGAATGCAAAGCCGCAAACCACCAGCAACCCAACAGCAACTGAATATGAATCTCATGATACACTTTTTCGATTTAGGCGTTTAGGCCGTTCCGGCGACAATGTGCTGCCCGGATTTCAATATGCCACTTCACGCAACATATTTGCATATCAATTCCATTTGCATAATATCGTATTCTTAATTAAACTCCAACAAATATTATGACAGAACATTGTTATCTTAGCTTGCCTGACATTTCATTAGTTGTCAGTTAGTGTGTGTGTGTGTGTGTGTGCGTGCGCGTGTGAGAACATACACACACAACACGGCAAGGTCAGCATGGCTGGTCAACGGATGTCTGTACCCGGAACACATGACAAAGCACAAGGTAACAGCAACCGATAAACAATTGGTCGTCTCTGTTTGTCCAGTGTACCTCAGCTGGTCGGGCACGGTGCCCAGCATGCCACAGGGCATGCCACAGGGTATGCCACAGGGCATGCCACAGGGCACGCCACAAGGTATAATTCCCAAGGCAGGCCAATTCCAACATGTTTGCACTCACCACTGTAAATCGCTTTAGTGTGTCTACCGAACAACGTGAATGTATTTTCGCTGCCTTATTTAGCTAGCGGATTGTGTATCGTTTGGGTGTGTGTGTGTGTGTGTGTGACAGAGTTGTGGAAGAAGAAAAATCTAACAATTGCCGTAGGTTTCACCGACTTTGATCGTGAAGCTTGCTGATGATAACAGCTTACTGAACACTCGTCTGACTCAAAAAGGTGTTTTGTTTTGTAGTTCAATTATTCCCTATAAATGGGTCCAACATAAATCTGTGCTTGACTAAGATTTCAATATGAGATCAAAATGTTGTTTGGAGAGCCAGTACCTTGGGTAGAATGCAGAACAAAGTGCCCTGAAGGGCAGAGATTCAGAAAGAACTCTGCCAACTGGCAGTGAATATAGAGTGTGTTTGTCTACAGAATTACAATGCCTGACATTCAGATTCTGGACTGGGTCAGCATGTAAATAGAATTGTCTGGCATTGGTTTGACATAGGTCTAGATTGAGGTGTGTATGTAGCTGTGTGTGTGTATTCACTACCAGTCAAAGGTTTGGACATTTTTTAAATGATTGATGTCGTCAGGGCCATTGTGTTCTGTAAGCCTGACCGAATCATATGTCATTTTGCACTGAATATGACAACATTCACTCAGGTTCTCAATTCTTATATATGACAGATAATTCAACACTCTCTCCTCTATTTTTGCCTTTTTCCAATGAAAAGCAACGTTTTTTTCACTGCACAATAGAGCCTATATGTATATTCTCATGGATCAGCTGCTCATAAATGGACAAATACACTAAATTGAAATAAAGTTCAAGTAAAACAATTCTGTTTCATTTGGTCCTGTACATCGCACAGCCCTGAACTGTTGGAAAGATCTCCACCCATCAGCAGTTCTCCATGGCGACAGTGCCAGCTAGGAGCGGGAAAGTGTGGTGTAAGTTGGCCCGGCTAAATAGGCAATTTTTTGTGTTCTGACGTCGCTAGTCTCCTCGCCATTACATGGCCACATGAGCGGAATGACTGAGAATGCCCAGAACACCGGTAATCCTAAACAGAATTAAAAGATGTACTTTCTTTCCAAGGGGGAAATTCATTAAATTATAGGCAAACCTGTAATGCAAAGCTGAACTGAAAGCTTTTTCCTCTCAGCAGGTATAATTTATTGATGTGCATTTGCTTCAGCAGAGAGATAAGAGAATTGGAAGTTCTTAATTCTTTCAAGACAGGTAAAGCTTTTAGTGTTTGGACTGTCAATCAAAGAGGGTCAGACAAGGGCTCATACCTGCCACTAAAACAGTGCTCAATAGTATCCCATTTCTAGAAGTTTGGGTAAAATGTTATTGTCTTAGGAATAACCTTGAAACAACAAAAGTCAAGGGGTTACAGTTGAGGGTTAAAGGTGGACTGTCTAAATGGGATTGAAATGAGTGGCACAGTGGATATTGAGCTAACTGTGGCTTAAGTCCACAGGTTTGTTTAATGCTAAAAACATTTCAGCAATGTGATCAAAACAGAGGCAGTGTTGCACAATGCTGTTTTCTCAGTTGATGTGAAAATGTTCCCATAATCTGCTGTTTAACTTTCTGGAGTTTACCTTTTAAGGAAATGTGTAGTAATTATTACAGATGTCTGTACTCCTTTAAGAAACTGTTCTGTGAGGATCTTGATAGATTTCTGTGTTTAAGGAACTGTTCTGTGGGGATTTTTACAGACTTTGTGGACAATATTTAACTGAACATAACCATACATATTAGTTAAAACATATATCAAATGTATATCAAACATAATTATGTTTTTGGCATATTATCAACCTAGTGTTCCATAAATATGAAGGCCAAAACAACTCAATATTAAATCATGAAATAAATAGTTAAATATATGATGAAATATGTAAAAAGCATTTGATATTGGAAAGAGATATGATTAACAATGCTTATCTTTGACCATACCTGAATAATTGATAATTTCCCAGTCGTACATTTTCAATTCACATTGTCTGTTATTAGAAAATAACAGATGTTTTTAAGGAATGTATAAAATATGATCAAATGATTACTGATTGTCTGTTATTAGAAAATAACAGATGTTTTATGGAATGTATGAAATAGGATCAAATGATTACGCAAATATGAAAAGGATTTTCTACACACTGTAGTGTTGCCATTCCTACATCTGAACAAAATTGTATTCTATATTTACACATTTCATTCATTATAAGATTTCAAATGTTGTTTGGTCATCTGTAGATAAAATAACAACCAGAACATTTTGAGAATGTTAGCCAATGTATTGGAAAAGTTACAGGTTTGCTGGGTTGGCAGTGCTAACTGCACGAATAATGCTCTGGAACCAGACCCTCTAATGGCATACAGGACACTTAGAGTCACAGCACATTTGCATTTTAGTATTTTAGCAGACGCTCCGATCCAGAGCAACTCACATTTAGGACAAATCAATGAATTCAAGTATTTCTAAAAGCCCTTTTAGACGTCCGTTGCCCCAGTGTTTAAACAGATACGGTATCAGAGATACCCAACCCAAAGCACTAGAGTATGCAATGAGATGTTGAAGCACAGTGGGTAGGAAAAGCTCAGTTGAAAGGTCAGCCGGGCTCCCCTGAGTGCGCTGAAAGAAGAAAATAAAAGTGTGTGATGTTTGTGGGCCATTTCATTTATCAGGATATTCAATAGTCAGAGGACCAGCGGGAGCAGGTGAATTCAGGTTGCATCGGCAACACAACTGGGGGATTCTGGACAGGAACAGCTAGGTATCATTATGCCAGGTAGTTCTGAGGCGTAGTTCTATGACACAGGTCCTTCTAGCTCTACTGGGTTAGAGTTCTTAACCAGCTTGAAAGTTCTATCCAGGTCTGGCCCATGATGAGCTAAAGCTTGTGCCCAAACCCAGTCCAATGGTCAAGAGCATTAATCCGTTGACTATGTTGCTAGTTTTTAAAAGCTAATCGTTTACACCCTGAGGTTGACAAACACATGTCAGAATTAAAACATTTACCAACTAACAAACTGTCTAAATAATTCACTCCTTTCTTTACAGTACTTTTTGCCCCTTCCCCATGCAAGGATAACAGCACTGAGCATTTCCCTATTTTTATTTTAATAGATTGGAGAACACATTGGATGGGATCTTCCAATGAACCGTCCTTCAAATAGAATTTTACCACATCCTTAAGGTGCTTCACTATGAACATGGGATATGTGCTCTTACAATTCAGACAACTGGTTCAGATACTAAAATCAGCATTGCAAAATCTTCATTTTGCTGCCCATTCAAAGTTTGTTTGCTGACCCCAATGTGTGCTTGATTCATTGACTTACAGGAAGATCTACAAAAATGCACTGGCTAACAAGTTTCATCCTCTTGGCAGAGGCAAGCAGGTTTTTTGCCAGCATTTCCTGGTACAGGATACAGTTCATAATGCTCTTGACCTTAACAAAGACCAGTGGAATCAAATGGCACCATGATGTCAAATATTTTACCAGTAGATATCTGCTCACACATTTGTTTCAACATAAACCAACTACTAGTGGGCATCAGTTGCTATTCAAGTGCCAAGGTTTGGGCATTCACACCAATGTTTGACCAGGCTCAGGGCCATTGTCATTGCTACTGCAGCGTGCACAAAGCAACGAATGCAGTTGGTTTTGAGGAATTTGTCGTTTTGGTTGATTCCTTTGAGTCACCAATGAAGTTGAATCAATTCCAAATGTTGGATGTGTACAATATTGTTCATTACCTGTGCTTTATTATAAAAATGTTCCTATAATTTTTTTATTGATTGTATGTGGGCTGTAGTATTTTTCATATGGTTAATGTAAATAAGACATGTGCCACTTATGTTGCTTGTTTTTTTTTTACCTCGTATGGAATATATTATAGCCCTTTTTTGTAGTCTTAAATCTAGTTTGTTTCAGTAGTGTTTCAGGTTTCCTAAACGGCGATAACGGTTCACACTTTCATAAATTGCACAGTTTATTACACTAAACCACCTTGCATTGCATTATAACTCTCGTCAGGTACACCGTCATTTTACATCCCCATGCAAACTGAAAACAGGCAGCAGGCCAGTACCCTCCGAAGTCCATTGTGATTCAGAGCACCAAAATGTTGCAGAAGGAAGGAGATACTGTAGGTGCCAGGGGGCTGAGAAGCACACAGTAGCTCCAGGCGTGTTGTGCCTGATCAAAATCACCGAAGGTTATTACACGTAGATTTATACATTTGTTGCAACACACGTTTCGTTGCATTCATCAAAACTGACAATGCGCGCTGGATGCACCAAGTAGATTCTGAGTGAACAAAACAAATGTGGGACAGCACCTTTTGAAGTGATTGTTTCAAAATCAGATTAGAAAAATCATTGTCACACTATACAGGGTAGCATAATGTGTGATCAAAAGGTACATGACAAATCTTCACTCAGCCTACTGGGCCCGCGGAGATCATACGAAATGTTTTGATGAATATGTTATCCGATGGTTAGCCATTACAAAATGTACAGCACACGTTATACTATATTTACGCACGTTTCTTTTTCACGAGTTTTATCGGCAGAACTAAAATGTTTTGGTTTTTGTCACCGTTGCAGGCTGTTGATGTGGCACGTCTTGCTGTCCGCTCAGATGCCATCCGGGGCTGTTTGGTCAGTCACTGGTGCATTTATCCCACAAAAGTCATGTTTAGCGAATCGTTTTTTTGTTTTGTTTTTGCAGGTTGAACATATTATGGATTTGTGTAACATTTAATTTTTCACTCAGACATCAAACATGTAACGTATTTACTCTCATTGGAAAGCTGCTTCAGTACTAGCCGGTCTAGCCCACTTGGGTCCCGTCTGGTTTCAGCTAAAGTTGAGAACGCTGAATCATTTCTGCACTTTTTAGGTGCATTCACTCTCTGTCTCCGGCTCTCTGTCTTTTTCTCTTCCATCTCCCTCTCCCCCTTTTCTCTCCTTCCGTCCATCCGTCCATCTCTTTGGATAGGCTGCCTTGTTGTTTTAGGATTAGACAGCAGGCTTTCTGATAAGGAGAAAGAAATTGCTGCCTGGATTACTGCGGACGGGGAGCGCAAATCTACGATCTTATTGTTTAGACAGGACACAGAAGGAAGGCATGCACTTTATCCCCCATAATTACTGCGGGGTTGTCAGCGGAGCCATGAAAACCACTCCGTGTATTCTGAGGGGGAGGGCGTGGTACTATAGATAATGAAGGAGGGTGGAGGTGCTGTTACCGTCACTGCTACGACCGCTAACGTAGCCTGGTCCTGGATTGATTTGTGCCGGCTTGACAATTCCCATTGTCATCGTAATGCCAAACACGCGGCTTATTGCAGTCACACAGGCACATCCGTGCCCAGGCTACTGCCACATTTGCATTTAACACAGTTAGCAGGCGCTCTCACTCGTAGCGACTTACAATCATTCGCGGTGTTGCTGCTAACGTGCGCGTGTGTCCCAAACACAAGCCATATTTTCTATGCAGTGCACTTTTGGCTGGGGCCGGTGGCAGTGTGGTTATCAGTGCTCTCAATAGATAATTGTGACCCAGTTGTTGCCCTCGCCCCAGCAGAAGTAACACTCAGCCTGTATAAATCACATCACAAATTCATCAAATGAACCATGAAGTAGACGTACGATGGACATATGAGAGACATGTGAGATCTGCCACGTGGTAATGTGAGGCCAGGCTCAAGCTGTCACGTCTGATGTTCACCTGGCAACGTGACGGGGGGCTGATCCCTTTGTTAATATTCATTACATGCGCTGCACAGTGATTGAGTGGCTATACAATCCACCACCAGTGTTGCGAATGCAGCTTGAGAAATGCATTTCACCTCAAAAGAGCATTTGAGGACGAAAATGTAAAGAATGTGTACGTCATGGAGAAACGAGTGCTTCGTTTCTGTTGCCTGTCAAGTAGACGTTTATAAGTCCATGACTGGAAAGCCAACTCTACCGTTAAATGTAAACATTGTTGTTTGTGTGCTTGTACGGTGGTTGCCTAGCACTCTGAGCTATTGCATCTATCATATGATTAAATCAAATGACAAATGAGGTGTAGAAGGACCCAATATTATTTGCATTGCTGTATCATTTGCATGTAGCTTTTCTGCACATTATACCATATTGCTAGCGCTAAATACAATCCATCTGTGTTGGAACTGACCTGATACAGCTCATGTTGCTTGAGCTGTAACCTTGTATGCTTAATAGAGTAAACAAATAATAACATCTAGTAATCACCAGTCACACTCTTTTCTTGCCCCGGCCCATATCCATTCCTCCTTGGGTTTTGTTTAAACCATTCCGGATCATTCCTCAGATCGCGACAAGAATACCAAAGCAAAAATGCTAATGTTTTTTTCTAATAAAACACACACACACACACACAGTCTCTCGTTGTGACCTTGGGTATATTGGCTTTCCCTCTGTGTAAAGGAGTTGCCAGCCATAGCCGTCTTATCTCTCAGCAACACAAAGCATCATTGACATCTATCAAGATTAGCATGTCCCTTGGCCTAATACTGTAATATGCATGGCTGTTTAGAATCAGCACTGTCGGTCTATTCAACTCAAAGCCAGCGCTTGGTGGTGGAACGCCTCTTGTCTTGTGAAGTTCAGACGTCTGGGTTGAATATTACCATAGTGTTCTGCGTCTGGTCCCGAATTATGGTTTGTGTCTGAATCGAGAGGTATTTTGAATCTAATGGCGTCCGCTTGGCACTCTCCGTGTTGCCAGTGTTTGAAAAGATAGGAACAGCTCAGAGATAAGAGAGAGAATTTCCCGTTCCAGGCTTTTCTTTGAGCTCGGTTGGCACGGCGACCCGCGGAGAACGGGCTCAACACAGGTAAAGATCTCCAGGGACACGGGGTTCCTAATCAAAAATGGATGTGGCAAAAAAAGAGACTACCTCTTGCACATCAAAGCTGTCTCCATCACTGCCTGGCCCTTTTCATCTCGCTGCTTTGTTTTTAGAAAAGGTACGCTCCGTTCTCTGTGCCTTTGACCATAGCCGTGTTCATGGTTGAACCGTCGACCGCAGAGGGACAAACAAAAAGGTTCCCAGGGCAGGGTTCCGTGTTTGGAAAGCACTTCAACCTTTTGCAATTCATAGACACTTCCCCATGGACTAGCTTTAAAAATGTTGACATGCTTTGGTTGTGGTTTGGGATCACAGTTTGACTCCAGGTCAGCAGAAGGAGTGTGCTCTGGAAAGCTATGTAAAGGAGACGCTTATGTAACTGACACAATAAAGACCCAGAACACAGATGGACACGGAGCCAGATACGACACTGGATGCATAAATCTCAAGCATCAGGTGGTCATGTCCACTCCAAACAAGGACAGGAAGCACAGTGCCCAGGCGGTAGAAGCCTATGGTACGAGATGGAACTGTGCCGACGATCTAACACTTTTCTGACAGACACACGTGGTGTGCCTGCAGTTTTCTGATGTGAACTATGTCGTTTTTTTACATCGTTTTTTTCGACTTAATGGAATCCTTAGAAGCACATGGCAAATGAAGTGACCCGCACATTTCTCAGAGGAGATATTTCCTAACACAGCCAGTGTCGCTCAATAGAATCTCACTGGTTCTTGGGCCAGCCCACCTACTTCCTAGATTGTGAACACCAATTTTAGTTTAGCCTATTTTACTTTAGTTATACATTGTATTTTTTTTGCCGCAGGTATGGTTTGTGGCATCAGAGACAGAGCTACAGCACACTGAGAATATGACAGACATAGGACACACTGGATGTGAAAAAGATGACAAAAAATCTAAATAACAGAATGAAGCAAAACCTCAAAGCACAGCACAGCAACTTGATTCACTGTGGTATTGTGTTAGTGGACTGTTACGTGGTCAGTCCGGTTCCAGTGTGTTGTTGTCCAGGAGGCTAGTTCATATGGCCACTGTGTCCTTGGATCCGTTTGGGTCAGTGACAAAAGGGCACCTGGTTGCTCCCTGGACCATCTGTAGGCCAGCATCACTTCTCCAGGTCAAACGGTTAACAGGAGGCGGGAATGAATAGTAAACATGTCAAAGAGTAATTACACAAACCACAGACACTTCCTGCAGACGTAAGTAGGTCTCGTGTGCCACTAAAACTCTCGGGTTCATCATGTTAGACGAAGCTCTGTTTCGGGGTTTGTCGTTTGATGAAGTTTACGGCGTGCCGCTTTCTCATTGGCAGCTTGCCTACAGTGTGTTTGCTGTGGCTCACTTAGCAACACAAATAAAGCAGAGAGACAGGGTCCTCCTCTTGACAACATCCCTTCCTCCCTCATTCCGCAGAGTCAGCACTCTCTCAAAGCCTGTCACACGTCTCTTTATCTCTCTGTTTCTCTCTCTTCCCCCTCTCTCTCTCTCTCTCTCTCTTTCTCTTTCTCTCCCCCTCTTTCTGCTGAGCCCCCTCCTCCCGTGGAAGTCCGGTCACCCCCCTCCCCGCCTCATCCCGCTCACTCTTTAATAAAGGGGTGAAGACCAGGGAGACGGATGACTTCTCTTTTCTCCGCGGAGGACGCGTTAGTGCCGGGAGCATCAGTCATCCGCTGCGTGCCTCGTTTCCGTACCCCCCCCCATCCCAGCCCCACCTCTCCATCCCCCCGCCCCCTCCAACCTCTTTCTCCTCATCCCCTCCCTCTCCTCCTTCACTGGCTTCTTCATTCTCTGTGTATAGCTCCGGACTGGCACAATCTCCCAGCACAGCGGAGATGGAGACCACGGAGAAGAGGCTCAGCATTGCCCAACGCAGCCGGGAGGGGGGTGAGTTAGAGTGGACTGGCTAGACCCAGGGGTGGTCCTTCCGGCCCACCACACCCTCTCAAGGGCATCACTCTGGATTGGAGGCAGGACAGGTCCGAAGGCTGTGCAAGGAACGACTTCGCCGATGTTTCCGAAACGCTTCTCGCTGAGTCCTGCCACGGAGATTGTGTGAATCCGGTTTGGATGTAAAACTCTGGATTCGAATCTGGATCGGAATCCCTCTCAGGTGGGGCCTGAGTTCTGTCGGGCGTAGCTTGAACACATGGACTTGTTTGGTTTCGCGAAGATGGCAAAGCTGCCCGGGTGAGTGTTTGGGTCGAACCCGGACAGCTGGATAGGAAGCATGCACTTGTAGGGGAAAATGGAAGGGGGGGGCATTGTCTCTGCATGGGAACTAGGAGTGTGTGACCTCCAAACGAGTCGTCCGTTGTGTGGATGGGAACGTGAGTGGTGACTCAGGACTTAAGCCACAGCTTTGCGGCTGATCCAAAAGTTCTGAGAGAGGAAGAGCCGAGGAACTGTTCAGCCAGATAGTTTAAGAAGTTGAAAGAGAAGGTTTGACACAGAGAGTGATGGAGATAAGATATAGAGTGAGTGAAAGGGAAAGCATGTAAAGGATAAATGATAGAAAACAAAGAAAAAAACAGTTACATGTCTGGAGGAAGGTTGGGAAGTGAAGAACAGGGTATGAAATGCTGGAAAAATATCAAATGTGACCAAAAGTAGAAAAAACGGTGACACTAAAGGGTATGTGAAACAGATGGAAATGAGGAACTGGATTTAAAAATGAGTTTAAATAACTAGACCTTTTCGCCCAGATCACCGCAACACCGCAGTCACTGCCCAATCCCCCCAAATCGTCACCCCCCCATGTCCGCTTTCTGTGGATGATCTCTCATTCGAGTGGGGTCACAACACTAACTCTGCTAAACATGGCTCAAAACAAATCTTTTAAACCTCGGCACACACAGAGAAGCCTGCAGCCGGAATGAATTGTATCGTCTTTTGAACCTTTCGGGAGTGTTCTTAGCGCAGCACCTTACGTTTATAGAGGCCAGGACCTTAGAGGCCAGGACCTTTCGAGGAATTTGTTTTTGAGAGATTCGGCAGCCTGTTGGATCTGTCGGTCGCTGTTATTGGCTGGTAAGGTTGCAAACTGGGCCGTCGATGCTTATTGATCTCTTCTTGTATGGTTTCTGCTTAGTTCTTACAACATGTTTCCCCAGTCCCAAGGGTTGGTGTCATTGATTGGCTTTGTTACATGCTCAACAATAAGTTGCATTTGTAGCAGGCAAAAGTAGCAGCGCCCACGTGGAGGCTTACAGAACTGTGAGAATGGCGGTCAGCTGAGAAAAAAACAACTTGCCCCCAGTTACACTAGCCCCAACCAAGTTCTCCAAGCCTTGAACTTGCACGATTTTCTTGATTTGTGCTGCACTAATCCTCCCAAGGGATTTAGCGGGTGATCACTTCAGCACAGGGCCGCAGTCGGCTGAATGAAGTCACCACAGGATGTTTCTCCCCGTCCGTCCGTGTGTTCGGTGAGTTGATAGGCAGAGGGACAGTGAAATAGAACGGGGGTGGGAAAGGAAATAAAGATGTACAAAACAAATACAAATACAAAGCAAGGTCCAATTAGGCCTGGTGTGATGAAACAAAAGACCAAAGGATTTTAAGCGGAGGTCATCATTTGTGGATGTCTTAGTAAATACACACCTGGTGGTTTAGTGGTGGCTGTGTCCCAATACCTGATGGGAAATATGTAGGTCACTGGGTCTCAATTCAAACCACAGTGTGTAAATGTATCTTTCTGGAGGAGTATGTTTTGGTACAAGGCATTTCATGGTTGTTTGGTTTTGTATTGCCTGTAGAAAATAAATCCGTGTTTAGTTCTACCGCCAAACTTTCCTACAATATGGATTAACAGATAGTTGGTGACATCGGACAAACCATAGTCTGTTGGAGGTGAGACAAGGGAACAGCACCGGAAGAAATGAGGAGACACCTGTACCTTTTTCTTTCCTTTCCAAAAAAGTTTAAATGGAAAGTTATGAGGGAGCAACAGTAGCGTTCAATTGGCAGTGTTGTCTTAATTTGAACCCTTCTGTTATTTTTTAACCTTCATTATTTACTTTTTAGAAAGGGAAGAAAAAGCTAATGTACCAAAAATCATTGAATTAAAGTAAAACATACACTGATCAGCCATAACATTATGAACCGAGACAAATGAAGTGGAAACACTGAAAATCTTGCCATCATGGCCCCTGTCAGTGGGTGGGATATATTATGCAGATAGTGAACATTCTCTCCTCAAAGTTCATGAGTTAGAATCGGGAAAAATGGGCAAGCATGAGAATTTTTGCAACTTTGACTGTGGCCAAATTGTAATTGCTAGACGACTGGGTCAGAGCATCTCCAAAACTCCAGGCCTTGTGGGGTGTTCCCGGTCTGCAGTGATCAGTACCTATCAAAAGTGGTCCAACGAAGGTACAGCGGTGGACTGGCGACAGGGTCAAGGCTCATTGATGCACGTGGGGAGCGAAGGCTGGCCCATGTGATCCGATCCAACAGACGAGCTACTGTAGCTGAAATTGCTGATAAAGTTAATGCTGGTACTGATGTCAGAACCCACAATGAACACACAAGAAATGTGTCAGAACACACAGTTCATCACAGTTTGTTGCGTATGGGGCTGCGTAGCTGCAGACCAGTCAGTGTGCCCATGCTGACCTCTGTCCACTGCCGAAAGCACCTACCAGGAGCATGTTAGCGCCAGAACTGGACACAGAGTAATGGAAGATGATGGCCTGGTCTAATGAATCACGTTTTCTTTTACATCATGTGGATGGCCGCATCGCTTACCTATTGAACACATGACACCAGGATGTACTATGGGAAGAAGGCAAGCCAGTGTGATGCTTTGGGCAATTTTCTACTGGGAAACCTTGGGTCCTGCCATTCATGTTACTTTGACACGTAGCACCTACCTGAGCATTGTTGCAGACCATGTATACCCTTTCATGGCAACGGTATTCCCTGATGGCATTGGCCTCCTTCAGCAGGATAATGCTCACTGCCACAAAGCAAAAAAAGGTGTTGACTTGGCCTCCAAATTCCCCAAATCTCAGTCCAATTGAGCATATGTGGGATGTGTTGGACAAACTGGTCCGATCCATGGAGGCCCCACCTCGCAACTTACAGGACTTAAAGGATCTGCTGCAAACGTCTTGGTGTCAGATACCACAGCACACCTTCAGAGGTCCAGTGGAGTCTGTGCCTTAACGGGTCAGGGCTGTTTTGGTGATTAAAGGGGGACCTACACAATATTAGGTAGGTGGTCATAATGTTATGGCTGGTCGGAGTATATTATCATTAGCAGGTGGTTTGGTTGTCTTACTGATATGAATGCTAATATAGCCAGGTTTTCCCCCCACATTTATTTCAGCAGGTACGCTGAATCAGAACCAGTTTAAATTAGCAATGGCGAACTGGCCAGAGACTGAACAGTGCAAGACAACAAAAAGTGTCTCATGGAGAAAGTAACACACTCAAAAGAAGATATCTACAACTTGGGGAAGAGCAAAGAGGTCGGAAAAATACATTACACCAATGTGATAATACCTATATACAGACAGATAAGGTTGCATAGGTATGTACTGGTTCACCATATGAGGTGATACATGCATGCCCACAGACGGTGCTTTGCAGGTACAGCAATCTGATAGCTGCTCAGATAACTGTTTCGTTTAAAGCAGTAAGGAGTGATGAGACTGTCTGGTTTTAGTCTTTTGCAGTTCATTCCAGTCACTGGCCGCAGAGTACTGAAAAGAATAGCGGCCAAAGCTGTACCCTGGAGGTACGTAGATGAGGGACACGGGACCACATCAGTGTGCACACCACGTACGCGGCTTACCAGCGTGGATATTCTCAAAATGACTAGAGTAAGATTACACTGCAGTCACATTTCACAGCAAGTTTGTATACACGCGTAGTGGCTCTGTGATTACTTTCAATGGTGTTGTCACACATGACCGCTGATAACTGTTTTTGCCGATGATGTGACGTACTGAATAGGTCATGCTTGTATCTAGATACACATTTTGAAATGAGAGTTGACATTCAGTCTTGCTTTACTTGATTCTCATTGGTGTTTCAAGGCTTTTGTGACAGTTGGGATTATAGGGGGGTGAACAGGCAGCCTAGGGGCGGAGGGTAATGACTGGTATCAAACCCTGGTCTCTGGGGAGATGGCAGGACTCCTGAGCCATTCATACCCACTCCATGTCAGCAATCTGGCTAGCTAGAATCTTTCAGTCCAGAACACTGAAGAACAATCCTGACTGTGATTTGTCTTTCTCCTCAGTACTTAACTGTCCCTCTGATGTTTTAGATTTCACGACTGACCAGTTAGATGCCTTGTACGTAGTAAACTATTGCGATGACGATGACCATCATGCTGTTGAAATGTGTGAATGCCTGAAATCATCCCGTATTCACAGAAAGGCAGGCGCGAACACTTCGATGAGTGATTGCTGATGACTGTGATTGGCTCACCACGCGCCATCTTTCAAAGGTCAAGCCGTAGCGTAACTGGATAGCGGCAGTTGTGCGATCGGGGGGTGTTTTGTTGACGAGAATGGGTGTAGGTCTGACGTGATCTCCAGCCAAGGAAAGAACGCACGTGAACCAGGACATTGAAAAGACGTCTTTCAAATAGTTTCTCAAAGAGGGAACATTCACCGCTTGAAACCAGTCAGTGTGCTCTTTTGTATGAAAGTGACATAGGCCTCCACCTTCTCCAAAATCTTAAAACTCTCATCAGAGGTATTGTCTAAATGACAAATACAGCCGGGAGCAAGACCTGCTTCCTAAATAATAGCCTGTATGGACAGAGAATTTGTCAGATGTTTCCAACTACTGGTAAGACTGAACAGACCATACTTTATTCTCTTTTCCTCTGTTTACCGAAAGCATAGCCCAGATCAATTATGGAAATAAAGCAAGCAAACATTCTTTTTTTCTTTCACTTAAAATTCTGTCTTCTGTCGCTCTTGCAGGGGAATAAATTAGCTTTCAGCGAGAATCATCTGGCTGCCCCCTTACATGTTGATTTTCGGCAACATCCACATACAACAGAAAACCACAGAAATTCGGGTCTCAACTCAATAGGTTAGTAGTGATGTGCTCTGAAATGAATAAATATGCATACGATACGTTTAAGCTGTTTATCTTTTTATGACCGCCACCACTCCAGACTGCATCTGATACGATCTCAAACGATTCAAACGAATAGTCTGTGTGCAGGGCTGTAGACAACACAGTGAAAGATGGATATGACCCACAGGTCCCGTGGCTTGGCAGGACCCACTGATCATGATAATGTCAATGTCATCTATAAGCGAGTGGGCCCAGGCATGCATCTTTACAGGGGACCCAGGATTCCTGGCGCCCACCCTGTGTGTGTATGTGTGTGGCTGTGTGTGTGTGTCAGCAAAAGGTGTTACTTTTTAAAAATACCTTTTTGATTTGACGAAAGTTAGGGGCAAAGTAATTGTCTGATTTCTGGCTGATTCCGCCGAACTGCTTCCTTTTAGCGGATGCCAGTTCAGGCTGCTCTGTTTTATTTTCTCTGCATTTGTGTGTTTGGAAAATAGACATCCATTTTTTATTTGTCATTGACCTGGCGTGCTACACGGTGGATTTGCGGTTAAATTGTTGCTAACAATTTCTAGGTGTTAGAATACAAACCTTGTCCTTGTCCATACCCGTCTAAGAATATTAATCTGTATGTTTTAATAATTTATCCCTTTTTCTTTCAAAACACATAGAAAGTGCCTCTTTGAGAAGTCTGCGGCTATAGAATGCATAAATAAGCCTTTCTATTTGACAAAGACAGAATAACCTTAAAGGGATAAATTGGCACTGAATTAACCACAGACTAACAGAATCGTTTTTATATGAACGATGTCGTTTGGAAGATTGCATCCCATTGCCTGATGCTCAGTGTCAACCCATCTAGGCTATGTGGGACCTGCTTTGGGTTGCTCGGAGCTGCTGAGCCCGGCTTTGCTCAGCTAATGACATTAACTCACTCAGCAATTTGCTCTACTCCGAGTAGTGTATTAAGCTATATTCACTCACCGCTACGTTTACAGTCAACATCAACCTGAGAATAATCCGACCGAAACATTAAGAGACGTCAACAGACGTGTGTACGGGTCTGGATCTGGTCTATTAAATATTTTCGTAGTCACATATTTTCATGCATTTTCCAGGTTGTCTGGGTTATGGGCTGCCTAGATGTTCTTAAACATTCAGAAGCATGTTGATCGGGTGACAGTCCCACGGCTGATGGTGGCGGGTCGTGTGTGTACTCACAGTTTGTCCAGGGATCTGGTGGGCGGGATCAGGGGAAAACACAGGAAAATGTAGCATCTGCCTCAGAAAAGGACTGCATAGCTAAAAGGACTGCATAGCTAACGCCACAGGACAAGCTTCACTGTTCACTGTTGTCCCAGATAGAGCTGTAGAGGGAGGGAGTATTACTGGAAACATTTACCAGTAAATTCCCAGCATTGTTTAACTTTGAATGATTTCACTTCATATATCACAAGAAATCCAGTGGCGCTTTTGTGTAATTCAAAGCCTCACTGGCCCTCTGCGAGACAATTCAGTGTATACATATGAAAATGAAATTAGGATTATTAAAAATACTAAAAATAAATAGACACAGAGAAGAAATGTGCTGGGTGTTAATCAAGTATGAATATGAAAGTTAACATAGATTGCAATAATTAACAAAGATTCTAGCGAATCTGATAAATGTTTGGTATTTGCAACGATATAATGAAATAACAATCATTAGTATGAAAGCACAGGGCTGTTTCAGAAATGTAATTGAATTGAATGGTAGTCTATGAGACAGTTGCTCATATAAAAGCCTAATTATGATTTCATTGGTGTTAATAAGTGTTTGTAAAGATATTGGCAGCAAGTGAGAGTACATCTGCATGCATGTGTTTTTGCACACATCTGTCTGCTTAGGAAGTCAGTAATAAGATGGTCCTTTTCTGTATGCTGGAGGTGTGTATGGTCATGTTTGTCATGCTAATCTGAAGGGTAGAAGCCAGACGCCCACCTTTTCATGAAAACAGGCAATCCGTCTGTTACCGAATGTCTTGGCAAACTTGGTTGGTTTAACATTCATGGCAATAATGCAAAGATCATAGACATATTTGGTATCAGTGCCAGGTTAGGAACACAATCTATGGAATTAATTTTAATATCAAAATCCATTTGAGTGAAGAAGAAAAGAAAATGTATTAATGAGTAAACCAACATTATCTATACTGTAGAAATCAATTCCACATTGTAGTCTGAAGCTGATAGGATCAGGAGATGTAGAACAGAAGTGTTGTGAGCACTGGATTAAATTAGTATCCAACAATTAGAAGGACAGAGATTATCTCAAATCTGTAGATTTGAAATATTCCTCTTGCAGTGACCAGGCCCACTGAATAACTAAACTAAAATACAATACAATACCTTTATGGGATTTACATTTTAAAATGAACTACAAAGCAGATTGAATTAGCTGGTTGTTTTGAAATAAAAAAATATAAATAAATACTATTTTAGTTAATATATTCAACTTTGACATTTCATCTGAAACCAGGAGGTTCTTAGTCAACTTGATAGTTATCGTTGAAAATTACAAGTAGCTCTAGTGACTCTTTGTGTATGTCACATGCCTGCAAGCTAACATGGTTGTTATCCATTTAGCTTGTGTGTCGAAAAGCACATCCTGGTTCCACAGGGCACTGTGATAGGAAGCAGAGCGACCTGACGACATTTACCTTGGACGACACATCCTGATCGGGACTATTTCCCAAGTGCTGTGGTGTTCATGTGACTAGGCAAGGCCATTATGGCAAAATTAATTAAAGAAAGTTTCTATTATATAGTTTATCAATTTGAAAGGGAAAAGTCATTCATCTGTTTGCCAGTTCAAGGTTTCAAGATTTAGCGCAATCAATTTACCCAACCCGTCTGAATTGGTGTGGCGCGGGGGGCTGCCAACATGAGCGAGCGAAGTCAGCTGACTTCCTCAAGGACAGAACAATAGACTCTTGTCCCTTTGTCAACTCAGGCTTCATGATTACTGGTCAGATAACTCTAACCGTTGGTCTGCCTAATAAACCCACTGTACCTTCAATGCAAAGATCAAACGCAAATAACATCAACAACGTAGGTTCAATCAAACCCAAGGATTGGGTTAAAGGACAGAATGTACTATCTTTGCACCCAGACAATTCCCACTGAACAATGATATCCTTGGTGAATTTGAACAGCGCTGTTTGACCTTGCTATAACCTAAGGTTTGGACGTCGAGCCAAGTGTATTGAATAACCCGGTAAAATGTTCTCTGCAAATGGTTAGGTAGACAAGGACACAGACTCAAGAGGGCATCTGGCCCACTGACAGTTGTTTGAGCTCTGGCATTATATGTGTGCTTGTCCAATAGGGGAAGGTACTATATGGAATTGGTTTGAGGGCCTTTTTTTGGCTTAACTCATTGACACTTCTGCATAATTCTGGCAACACATTAAAACAACTTCACCCAGACTGAACTGTAAATGTATGTGACACACACACACACACACAAACATAAACCTATAAACAGACACACACATGCACAAACACACACGGCAGTGAGGAAATTCCATCACATTGTAGGTATTGTTTCCACTAAGGCTCTGGCCAAAGGAGCACTAGATTAAACATCACTGACTTTGTTCAATATATGGAATAGGTCCAGTTAATCAACCCTGGTCCTTTAGAGCCCCAAGCCATTCATGTTTTTGACAGAGCGGGAACACCAGGCAGGTGGGATTGAGGCCTTATGTCCAGTGGCCTGTCTCTGGTATTACAGTAACCAAGGTCGCCACCCCTTGGAAGAGTTTAAAGTTTTTCTCTGATCTGATCGAATCAACTAAATATCGGCCCATTTTCATTGCAATGAACCAAAACAAAAAGACTACTAAGATTTTTCTCAGAATTACAGTAGAATATTATACAGAGGCCCATAAGCAGCCTTTGCTACCCCTTTGCTTTGACTTAAATCAGATGACATAACTCTCCGTGACACTTCTTTCAGCTCATCACACTTCCTTCCTCAGGTTACAGGTTGGTTTTTGGTCAGGGAGAGTTACTGATTCCTACAAAAGCACCAAATGTGTACACCTACGTTTCCAGCCGTCTATGAAACCGATATAGGGATAAAAACTGCTATATTTTCAGAGAGTCTGAAAAATGCTAATCATGATGCCCAGAGAGTAGCCTACATCATGCCCAGAGAGTAGCCTACATGATGCCCAGAGAGTAGCCTACATGATGCCCAGGGAGTAGCCTACATGATGCCCAGGGAGTAGCCTACATGATGCCCAGAGAGTAGCCTA
>JACXGJ010010174.1:11893-22594 GCA_016801105.1 Esox niger | reverse complement strand
TCTGATAGAAGCCGTCCCCGTCTGATAGAAGCCGTCCCCGTCTGATAGAAGCCGTCCCCGTCTGATAGTAGTGGTCTGTACAACTCTGCTTCCTGAGAAACAGAGTTTACAAGAGTTTGTTATCTTTGCATATTGGCGAACATATAATGCAATCATTATTATACTGGCATAGCCTGGATATGTGACCTTCTCAAGTAAGAGACTGCACTGTCTCCTAGAACTAATGTCAGGGCACAATCTAATGGTCAACACTCAGATGGCATTATTGTGTGCTTTTCCGTCTCAGCTACCGTTGAAATGGAGTGATGAATGGCGATGCATTCTGTATGAGCCTAGTCCTCATTCTCAAGAGGTGCAAAAGAGAGAAATGTGAAAATTTCTCTGTCAAAATGAATAATGAATTATACACATCTGGGGAATTGGGGGGGATCTATTTTAGAAATCCGTATATTTTTTTTCAAGGATGGTGTTTGAATGAATGATTCATGAGTTGCGTCATGAAGTGTAATAATTTGGCCGCAAGCTAAATCCATTGGAATCCATTACAAAAAAGAATGAAGAAAATGTAGAACAAAAATGTTTTCTGGGTGCAGTGAAAATTCAAATTTTCTATTGGTATCCTACTCCCTTTACAAATTCACACTTAAACTGTTTTCCCAGTCTGCCCTCTTCATTTGCATCCCAGATCCCTTTCTCTCCCCCTGTCATTGCGTCTGTTTCCATCTCTAGCCTGTCCCATGTACTAGTTTGAATAGATCCTGTCCTCATATCCCACCCTGTCCTCATATCCCACCCTGTCCTCATATCCCACCCTGTCCTCATATCCCTCGCCTCCAGAGGACCAACCCTCCCGACCCCTGGAACCACTCACTACATCCAATAATGCAGCTTCTACAGATCCTGTCTGAACTGCCTGTAGTCCAGATCCACTTCTACTGATCCTGTATGAACTGCCTGTAGTCCAGATCCACTTCTACTGATCCTGTATGAACTGCCTGTAGTCCAGATCCACTTCTACTGATCCTGTCTGAACTGCCTGTAGTCCAGATCCACTTCTACTGATCCTGTCTGAACTGCCTCTAGTCTAGATCCACTTCTACTGATCCTGTTTGAACTATCTGTAGTCCAGTTGATCTTCCGATCCAATGCCTATAACGGAGGACAAAAACCATGTTCCTGCCAGTCAAATCCCTAAACAGAAACCAATGCTTTACCTTCCACATATTGCATGTACTTTGATGAATGTCAATGGGAAACACCACGTACTTTCCCAAAGATGACCTTTGAACCAATTATGAACTGTGGAGATGAGTAGCTAAATTATAAAAAAAATATGAATACCTCTTTTCAGTTTCTAATTATTGTTGTACTCAAACCACCAATGGGCTTTGATTGGACGATGTACTGACTTCCCATGTTTGACACCCGTCCTATAAAGGAAGCCATTTCCTGAGGTGGTCGCACAGTATATGTCAATATTGCTGCTCTTTCTTCAAACACATGTTTTTGGTCACATCAAACACATCGACTGGCGAGAGACTCTTTACGCCTGTGGCTACAAGACATGCCGTTTGTGCTTGAGGGGAGTTCAGGACAACAGATAAATCATCACAGAAACACTTCAGGATCACAATTTGGAGATAATATAATCTGACATTTTCTCAAAATTGGCCTCACAGTCTCCCTCTATGGCAAATCAGCCCTGGCAGAATTGTGCCGCGTCCTAGTGTGTTGCCGGGATCACAGCGAGTCGTGTGCCACGGTCAGGCAGAAGTATGTCCCCAGTTCCCCCCACGTCATACCGACATATAGGTGTAATGTCATGTTAAGCCCAACAGCATCGGATGATTCTTGGCAGCCGCCACGGCTACTCGGAACAGATTGTGTTCCTACGGTGACGATTAGCCAAATCAACTGCTGAGCAATTACACCAATCAGAGGCATGTGGTGCCGTTAAGCTTCGCCTAATGCATTGCTCCTCCTTAGTTCCTCCCCAAAAATGTGTTAATTCATCTTCATTTCTTAGACAGCTGACAGTGGGTGTGTGTGTGTGTAAGAAACACCTTTTGATTTAATCGATTATGTTTGAACCCCTCAATTAACAGGGAGCACCTCTCAATTAACAGATGAGCAGGGCTGTTGAGACACCAGTTCATTTGGGGCAATTTGATTGTTCACTGTATTCATGTGGCAAAGATTTGTTTAAGTGCCAGCATAGTGTCAGAAGATTAACCTGAAACCCTTGGTTATTCCTAAACTGAAGAGAGCTGTTTGACGGGAAGCCTGACTCTGCGTTATTCATACTGGATTATATTATTTATTCAACCAGTTACTTTCGAGGAGTAAATCCCATGAGGGAAAACATAACTTTACCAGCAAACTGGCAAAAGTAGGTAAAGCAAGATTGCCCTTTTCTCCAGTAAAACAGATACAGCGTGTGGAAGGAAATCCCCAAGGGAGATGGTGCTGTGTTTTTCAGTCAAATAGGGATGCAGTAAAATCTGAGCGCTCTGAATACCCAAGCCCCAATCAAACAGAGGAGTGAAAGAGTTCCTTAAAGGACCTGAGAAGAATAGAGTCCAGAGTCTAGATAGACTTCATGCGAAAACAAAAATGCCCATTCGTTCTCCCTGGGCTTTGGCCAGAGCAGTAGCTTCATGTCTGACAAGCTTTCTTGGTTTTACGAGTTTGAGAGTGTTTTAAATTAACCAAAGAGCTGTCAACAGCCTGCTATCCAATAATATGGCACAGAAGCAAACATTTGAACAGAAAAGTATTTTTCCTCATTTCAAAATAATGAACCATTATTGTAACGGGGAGAGAAACAGGTGACAGACAGTGCCAGTGTTTTGGACCCTGAAGTGTGTTTTATTAATGGAAAGTCTCTGAAGTGTAAATATCATTGAAAATATTCAATACAGCATCCGATTCTTCTCTCTCTTCTTCCACTCCCTGCTCTACCTCGAGCTGCTTTCCTGGGGCCCTTTAATCCTCCCCCTGACAAAGCCTTTTTGCTGGGAGGTGTGCCCCGTCAGGAACTGAGTGAAAGGATAGCAGCTGGGCTGCGTTCAAGGGCCCCATTTCACAGACTCCAGACAGATGGTTCTCTACAGGGTATTGGCTCGACGCAGATGCAGGCCAGGGTTTATTTACGCCACAGCACGTAATGAAGAGGAGGGTTAGGGTAATGAAGGGGTAATGAAGCACATACTGTAACTCCTCCTGAAACAGAAGCTGCCTTCCTAAATATTAAATCTGACCTGGTTCTGGGTGGAATGAGGATCTTTGCATTGAAGCGTATTTTGCATACTTCAGCAGCTGAGTCAATGAAATGCTCAAAGACATGGAATATTCCCAGAATTATCCTCCAGTGAGGTAATTAAATGCTGGTGGTAAATTTGGATGAGGCAGGTGGGACAGGATTGAGCACTAAATGGCCATTATTTACAACATTAAATTAAAGAGTAATTTAGTCAAAGTGAATTTCACAACTTACTTCACGGTAAATTAACCATAAAAGATAAACCAAAATAAGATAGCAACGTAATAGCCAGGTAAAGTACGATGTTGAAAACAGAGTGACATAAATGAGCGGGAAAATTGTTTAATGAAAATGAAGGAACACATTTTTGGGATGACCAAATGGCCAGCATCCAGTAATTTGAGTGTTTTAGCTGGTATGTGTGGTACAGACATTTCTTCATGTTTGGTGGGTGCATAGCCATTTGAGGCTCTGTAAGTTAATGGCAAAACTTTGTAGTCTTGAATATGACAGCATGTGAAGAAGGATTACTTATTCTACATTAGTAAACCGGAGGTTTTTGCATGATCCAATGTTTCTTGGATGAAAGAAAAATAACACGCTTCTTCATGTGGGAGTTGAATGAGAGATCAGGGTCTAATACACCCCCAAAACATTTGCAGATTGTTTTGTTTGATGGTGCGTTTATAGGTTTTCATGGTCCCAAAAAGTATAATTTCAGCCTGAAGTTAAGATGAAGACATTTACAGCCCTGACATCAACATCACCAGACTAAATGTGATATCAATGTGATGTCACTGGGTTTCATAGGCAGATTAAACTTTGTATCTTCAGCTTAGAATGGAAGTGTATAGTCACATTTACTCTCAATGAATAACAGTTGTTCCTTCAATTGAATTGTGCTTGAGAAGAAGCCTCATCAACATGTATTGAGGATTCATTGAGGGATGTTCTGCCTCATGTTTCCACAGTCTCCAGCTAACATAAATACAGTGTGAATCTGAAATATCGTCTGATGTAACAAATTCTGTAACATAATTGAAGTGCAGTTTTACATTTTACTATTTAAAACCCACTATTGTGTCAGCTGCTCTGGATGTTCGGCCGAAAACCCAGTGGTGGGATTGCATATGAATTGCATGCCTATGGAGTTGGGGCTGCGTCAATGAGGTACTAGGGATTTCATCAGATTACTTATATGGGCTGAGTGTTAAAGTACCCCTTTGGGGTGTTGACATGAATAACCAGGTCTCTATGTATTTATGGTATTTCTCTATTTAAGGTATTGCCTGGAAGGCGCCAAAGAGCAAACAATGCAGTCACTCAGTCACTGTCATCATGGCATTATCACAGTAGAGAAAGTGAGATTGCACAAGATGAAAAGTACATTTGCATCAAACAAGCTGCAGCATCAGAGAGAAGCAGTATGCTCAAAACCTGAAAAAATATATTGGCTATTGAAAAACCGTGGCTGTGTTGATTTGACCTGTGAAACGCTAACTATTAACATAGCTGTTAGACAGAACTCATATGGAATACTGTTTGGGGAATTTTGAACTTTGGTCAGTAAAATTCATGAAAGAACACTAAAAGTGCCAAGCAGGACTGTCTTCTCCCCATAATGCAAGGTAATAGCTAACTCAGTGGATAAAGGCAGCCTTCACCCCCCCGATGAGTTTATAGGCCATTTGTTGGTTCGACGAGATGTAAAATATTTTGGTTCATGAGCGAGAATCGTCCACCCATGCTGGAAGATGCCATGCGCCTCCAGTGTGTTTGATAACTATTAAATTCCCCCATATGATAAAACATAATCATCACAACATATATCGCGTAACATAACAGAAAATATGGAGGCAGTCCGAGGCAAATAGAGAGGCAGTCCAAGGCAAATAGAGAGGCAGTCCAAGGCAAATGGAGAGTCACTGGGGACGTTAAGGACTGTTCTATCACTGTGGTGAGATCTAAAACCTGACTCACAGGATTCATAGTTTGACATTGTATGCAGCCAGGCCCCAAATTGATCAAGTACTTCACTTGGATATATTTCTTGTAAAATGTAACCCACTTTTCCTCAAAAATGTCTATTAAAGCAGTGCAAACGTAAAATACTAGATGTTCCTATTCAAAAATCTCCATTTAGTATTTCGAAGGTCAAATGCTACTGTAAGTGTTTATATCCGTCCAACTCCTATAAAATGGTGTCTAATTGCAACTCCTGGGAAATCTCCTAAGAGAGGGAACATGCTGGGAAACTGCCTTTAGTGACTGTGACCCTGGAACAATAAGTGTTATGTAATTTCTTCAAGAACTGATCGATAAATCAACTCACTGTTACAATGCTCTAAATGCTAGGCCACCTGTTGCCCAAATATTATGGGCATGTCTTTCTCAGACTCTCCCGACAAGCACGGGAGAGTTGATCATCAGGACATGCATCGCCTGAGACAAAACCCACCAAGCAGGTCTGCATTTTTCACACTGCTCGCTCTAGCAGGAAGCTTCCGGAATTAATGTGTGAGAGGGCACACTTTGACAAAAAAACACAGTTCAGCTACAGTAGCAGGCTCCTGCCCGGCATTAGAGAGTCACTGAGGCGTAATGAGACAAGGAACGCAATGCCGGCCTGCCAGTCACAGCCCGTTACAACACGCCCTGGGATCAAACCCTGAGTGCAGTGACGCCTCAACAACATAACAATGTGATATGTCTGGCTGTTGAGCCACCCTGGAGGTGTGATATTCGTGTATGGAACAGTTACTGATTAGGCCTCAGCTGGGGAATGAAAGACAAGGAACTGCTGGACCAAGATCTGAAGGCAAATGCTCTGATGACAATATAATACCTCTCACCTAAAAATGGGATGATGAAAGCATAATGCATCTCACCTAGGAAAGGGATGACAACTCATCAATGTTTCATTGTTTCACCATAAGGGTTAGCTGAGGATAGGGTCATAGTGTCACTGGACCCCCTGTCTCAGCCCAGATCAAGTAGCTAACGATACCTGACAATTTCGGCTGCCACTCTGCTGACTCCCCTGATGATTGTCACTGCCCTTGTCCATCTGGTCATGCTGCAGTCTTATGTATAATTTGAACTCTTACACCCAGCATAGCCAAAATGACTGGCCAACCCTCAGAGCCTGGTTCCTCTCTGGGTTTCTTTTACAGTTTCAATCCTATTAGGGTTATTTTCCTAGCCACTGTGCATCAACACTGTTGTTGCTTGCTCTTTGGGGTTTTGGGATGGGAATTTGTAAAAGCACTTTTGACAACCGCTGATAGAAAAAAGGGCTTCACAAAATAAATTTGATTGATTGAGTGGCTGGTTGGCATGAAAAAGGAGAGTGAACTATTAAGTATACAGGTGATTGTGTTGGGACATACGGTCATTGTTATACACCCCAAATTTAGTTTTTGTTTTATTGGTTTCCTTGCAGATCTATTAACTAAATAAAGTTTTTGTTTCATATTGAATTCTGGTTAGTTCAAAGTTAACATGCATGACTCATTGAAGGATTTTGCACAGATCGTTGTGTGTCATTATTGTTACAGTGCATGAAAGTGGATTCCACAAAACTTACCAAAGTTTTCCAAAATATATGAAGAAAACTTTTCCTGAAATGGGTCCCGCATTGCTTATTTTGTAACCAAGAAAATGAAAAAAAACATTTGTAGAACCTCCTAGTTGACATGAAGAAAATATATTTTGAGGCCTTAAAATGCTCCAGTATATTGATGGAAGAATTTTCATAATCATTCAGTTTTGTTATCTTTTCCCCGCTACATGACTAGAATATCTGCTACACATTCCCAGTGATGAGTTTCTTTTATATGTCTATTCCTTTATTATGTTGTTTAACAATAACATTTACATTGAAGTGATTTTACTGTCTCCCTGATATTAGCTACACTTACGTTAGTACCTTCCCTCTTGCTACTGACTACATCTACTCAAAAATAATATTATTATTATTCTTTTGTTCCAACGTGCTCACTTTATAGAAAATTACATAAGGTCTATTATTTTAATAGACATGTGTGAAAAACAAATTAAATAGTACAGTTTGAAAATATAAAATGCTTTGGTTGATATGGATGTTGGTTCGTCTCAATACAACTGCCTGGAGGAGTTTATAGTTTACCCAGTTTTTTTTCACTGCTACATCACTGCTCGGAACCCTCAGGTTTTCCCTTCCTGCATAAAGCTGACAACACGATTACTGGGGTGAGCTGACGATATCACTTCCACTGCATGACCCAACAATGGCTGCGTGGAAACTCATACCTGCTTTCTGATGAGAGAGAGAGAGAGAGAGAGAGAGAGAGATAGAGAGAGAGATAGATGGAGAGATAGATGAGTGAGCGGACTGAGTGATTCAACAGTATCCGGCATGTGTATGAAGTGGAAGCAAGACAACCCTGGGGTGGATTCGGGGCGACAGGCGCAACCAGGCTTTCGTTCAATTTGTTCTATATTTATGCAGATAAGCATGTTTGTTTCCAGACAATGTGGGTAAAAAAACGGATGAAACCCCTGGTTCACTCCTAAATTGTCTGAAATTACACCAAAATAGATGTTGAGTGGTTTAAAGCCCGAAAAGCTGATTCAGGACCTGATTGGCAGTTATTCAAGCAACTGACAAATCAATGTTTAAAAAATATCAGAAAGACTTTAAAGGAAACCCAGAAATGTTTCCAGGAATTAGACAGTTAAATCCAAGAAATGTTTCCCTCTCCTCCAACAAATGACTTTAGACTCAGAACTCTGTAATAATAAAAAATGCAATCATTGATTGTTTTTGAGACCATATATGTTGACATAGAAGAGTTTCTTAGTTTCAACAATAACCTTGCCAAAGGTATTATATTGCAAAACAAGGTAAAACACAGAACAACATTAAAAATGAATGAAAACAAATAAATAAAGATAAAATATTTATCTTAAATATTAATCAAAATATTAAAAGAATTGACAAATAACAAGATAATCACTGTATAATCACTGGGACAGATATTCCAGCCATTGGTGAGCAATTAACTAAAATGAATGTTGACCAAAGGCTATGTAGTCTTTAGGGATGACCAAAGTGAGATATCTACTAGAGCACATGTCACTGTTAGAGTGGCAGATGTTAAGCAGTGAGCTGAAGTATGCCGGGCATTCACATTGTGTACTGTAAACAGAAAGGACAAGTTAACCAAAGTTTAAAGGTCACTGTGGAATCTCAGGAATGACAAGTCAGTAAAAGATCAGAGCAATCAAAACATGTTTCAGGGTTCAGCTGTTGTACAATGAACATTAGTCAGACATGTCTTAAGGTTAGCTACTGTTCAAATTTTGACACAGAGCACAAAGTACCAGTTTATTTGATAAACTATGTGACATTTCACTTAACAGCAGCACACAACAATGCTAGCAAATTTGGGCACATTGTTGTGTAGCTAGCTCATCAAGGTGGAATGTTAACGAATTCTAGCACAGGTTACATTTTACCTGAAAATCTCAGTGTTACCACAATATTTACATTGTTGAATTTACACGAATAGGGGTTTTAAACTGTGATATTAAACGTTTTTTTTTGTTTAAATGAAACTACATCTGCTAGTCTGCTTCAAGTAGCAAGTGGCAGAGCAGCAGAAGACATTCTCCCACCCATATTCTCAGACTCAAGTATTGTTTTCTTCATTACCACGGTAACACTGTGTCCTTGCAGGGGTAGCTAACAATGTTCCAAGTGATGTCCTGATACTGTCTTTAGACTAATTCTATTTCCTTGGTTAAAACGAGTGTGTTTGTTACAATTTCAGTGTATGACCGGTTGTGGCTACCAAACAATCAACAATAAGACAATGGTTAAAAGTCAAATTATATAGCTTGCCATCTAGCTAAACTATAGCTAGATCATAAAGTAATCTGACAAAATACCTCTTTCTTGTAACGCGTCTAGCTTAATGGCTTATATCGGCTGATATGACAGATTCTGCATCTCATAGAAAAAGTGGTGTGGCTAGTACAAACACATAATGACATGAACTGATTCAGGCATGCCTGTGTGCTGTCAGACCAAATAAAACAGAATGCAATGATGTGCAAATAATTCATCCCCTAAATTTAATTGAAAATAGTACAACGACAACATATGAAATGTTGAAACTTAGAAATTATGCTGCTTTCGGAAAACTTCATTCCTATTTTGAATTTGATGCCAGCAACACGTTTCAACAAAGTTGGGACAGGGGCTTGTTTACCACTGTGTTGCATCACCTCTTCTACCAATACTCTGTAAGCGTTTGGGAACTGAGGAGATCAGTTGGTCTAGCTTTTAAAGTGAAATGTTTTCCTATTCTTGTTTGATATAGAATTTCAACTGGTCAGAAGTCCAGGGTCTCCTTTGTCCTTTGTCTTGACTGCAGGCAGGCCAGTTTATCCCCCAGACTCTTTTACTATGTTGTTGTAATACGTACAGAATGTGGTTTGCCGTTGTTTTGCTGAAATTAGCAAGGCCTTCCCTGACAAATACGTGGTCTGGATGGCAGCGTATGTTACTCCAATAACTGTAAATATTGTTCAGCGTAAATGGTGCCTTCACAAATGTGCAAGTCACCCAAGACGCAACCCAATACCATCACAGGTGATGGCTTTTGAACTGTGTGCTGATGGTCCCTTTCTTCTTCAGCCCAGAGTTTGCGGCATCCATGAAACCCAAAAATAATTTCTAACATTTATTTGTCAAACCACAGGACAGCTTTTCACTTCCCTTCAGTCCATCTTAAATGAGCTACGTCCCCGAGAAGGTGACAGTGTTTCTGGATCTTGTGTATACATGGTTTCTTCTTCGCATAATATACATTTATCATGCATTTGTGGATGCAGCAACATACTGCATTCACAGACAATGGTTTTTGGAAGTGTTCCTGAGCCCATGCAGTGATTTCCACCACTGAATTGTGTTTTTAATGCAGTGCCGTCTGAGGGCCCAAAGATCACGGCCATCCAATACTGGTTTTCGGCCTCATCCCTTGCATACAGATATTTCTCAAGTTCAAAGGTTAATTTGTCATTTGCAATGACAAGTAACGGCAATTAAATGTTTGGTTTTCCTACTCCCAACAGTCCAGTTAAAGGTTAAAAAGTAACAGTCATTATAATATAAAAATAAAGATTACACAATCAATCAAAACTCTATACAAAAACACACATCCAACCATAAACGTATCTGACTTCTCGGAATATTTCTGTCACGTCCTGGCTATGCCCCTAGCCATCTCTGCACTGAGCTGGGGCCATAGTCAGGACAGGACAAAAAGAGATGCCTCTAGCCATCTCTATTTAAGTTTGGTCTCCCCAATTGGAGGCAGGTGCAGATCGTTGCCTCCAATTGGGGAACACATTTAGGTGAATGTTGGTCCACACTCTGTGTGGATCATTATGGT
>JACXGJ010010174.1:0-11793 GCA_016801105.1 Esox niger | reverse complement strand
TCCAAGTCACGGTAAGCTGCTTTCAGTTTGGTTTCTTTTATTTTAATAAAGTAAAATGGATTATTACTACTCCGTCTCTGCGCCTGTGTCCTCCTACTACCAGCCTTGTGACAATTTCAATGATATTATGTACTGTAGATGATGAGATCCCCTAAGTCTTTGCAGTTTTATGCTGATAAATGTTATTTTTAAATTGTTGTACTATTGGCCTGCAATGTCGTTCAGAGTGGTGAACCCTTACCCATCTTTAATTCTCCCTGGAATGAACTTTTAAAATCCAATCATGTTACTGGCCTGTTGCCAATTAACGTGATTAGTTGTGAGATGTCCACCAGGTTTTTTTTAGCATTACACAACTTTTCCAAATTCAAAGTGGGCATAAATGATTTGCACATCATTGCATTTAGTTTTTCTTGACATTTTAGACAGGGACCCATCTTTTTGGGAAACGTGGTTGTAGCATGGGGTTAAATCAGAATCAGTGCCTGAGGTGGTACCTCAAGGTTCAATTCTTTGTCCAATATTGTTCGCAGTGTATATTAATGACATTTGAAATACTGTGAGGATTTTTTTATATATATTTTATGGTAATGGTGGATTGTTAATATTAATTGTATGGTAATGAATGATTGCACTTTGCTGTACCTTCTGAAAACCGAGTGTTTTCTCATTCTCTTCAATTAAAGGTATTAGAATGAGTATTTTCTCATTCTAATACCTTTAATTGAATGTCCTGGAGAGATGTCAAAATGTTCTTTCTTTGAAGTATGTTGAATCGAAGAGATGTTATTTGCGAACATATTGCTTTATTAGTAAATAAGCTGAAGATCATGATTGTGCAGAAAGAATATAAATCTATTTTATAGTACAAAATAAAATGTTCAGGATACGCTATTTTCTGTTTCACATTACAGGGACATTTATAAGCAGAGCAGCTTCTACTCTTTTACCATTTACCATTGTATACCACTCTATCCTTATCTCTAGCAACAGCTTTAGGATTAATCATGGTACTTAGCATTCCCTTCTATTTATTTACAATGCGCTCCTGCAGAAACGTTCTGCTGTTCTGACTTCACTGATTAAGGTTAAAACAAAAAACAGCACAAAAACACAGGAGTGGATAGTGGCAAAAAAGTGGCTTCTGAGCTAGGTAAATCGTCCAATTATTTGTTTGCTCCACAGTTGTGGAATAAGCTCCAAAATAAATTCAGCCTCAAATTCAGACAGTTTTGCTTGAGGACAAATGTGCCTGCTTTTGATGTATCATTGTATGCTTGTTTGTTGTAGTGCTTCGGTTTGGTTTGGTGTGTGTGCTAGTTTAATAATTTGTTTGCTAAAATGTGTCTCATAGCATTTAACCACAAGTAAAAAACAAAATAAATGAAAATGTTAATTAAGAAAGTTAAGTAATTAAGAAAAAGTAAGTTCATTCTTTGTTTAAAAATCTCTCTGAATTGCTCTCCAATTATCTATGTCCAAAAGCTAGCAGCAGGTTATCTTTACTGTTCATCAAAGTAATAACAAGTTCTCACTGTCTTAACCGGCATAACAAAGCCCCAACCACAACCACCATAACTTTAAACTCTGATTAGTGGCCCTTTTTGGTGAATAGCCTGCCTTTCAACACACCAGCAACAATTCAGTCTGCAATTTTTCTATCTTCGGCTGTACAGAAATAGTGCGGAAATAAAAATATAGCTGCAGATTAATTGTCCGTTCAGATAGACATCTTTCTCATGGCCCCTGGACCGGCTAAAACTGTTTTGCTTCTATGTGGGTATGGGCTGGTAGCTGCTACAGTACCGGTCAGTGGGGATTGAGAAGCAACAGAGAACATCTGCCTGAGACACTCCTGTCCTCCTTCTCCCCTAAGACATCCTGACAGCTCACCAGGGCTCCATATCCTCATCACAGCTCTCTCCTGTGTCCTCCTGTCACAGTAACTCGTCACCTGTATGCCTCGCAGAAACAGTCCAGTGATCGAGATGGAGGAAGAGACAGCAGTCAGGCAGTCAGGTGGCCATCACCATTTCACGCAGCCTCAATGTTGTAGTTGTGGCTACACTGTTTTTAAAATGTCTCCTCACAAAATCTGATTTGAAACCTATCTTGAAACTTACCACTGGCCAACAAGTGTCCAACTCAAACCTGACATTTTTATGAAAATGCAACACCAGACAATTAACAGTTTATTCTGATTATTACTTTATGGCTTTTTTATTTAAACAAAACCCCTTGAGTGAGGGGAAGGAGTTAATACATTTCTCTTAATTTACTTACTGTTTATATTTCTAGAACCCATTGTTCCTTCTCTGTTTCTACTGTAGATGGAAACTGTTGTTTGACAATGAACATTATTCAATAATTGAATATCAGTGCCATTAACCGCCAGAGAGTCGATGTAATAGCCTTCTAATAGCTACATGAACCATAACATTTATTCGGATCTCTGTTCGTGACTTGGTTCCTTACTGAGCAAATCACCCAACGATTAGAGGAATACAAATTCCATGAAGTTTCTAGGAAGAACATAAGGGGGAAAAAGGATCAGAAAACCGTTCTCTTTCAGAACCACATGGATCAAATTTTAATGTGGGGAAAGGCACGATTCTGTCTGACCTTGAGATCTGTTTGAGACACATTGCAAAATAATGAAGAGACATGTTTTTATGCTGTCAAAACTGACTCACTGAAGTGGTGAATGTGTGTCCAATGCACAACAGGGTAAGCCCTTTCAAGGCAAATAACTTTGAGGTTTTTCTTCAAAATCATGATGTATTCTGCACGCACATGAAATATTCTGCATGCACACGAAGTATTCTGCATGCACATGAAGTATTCTGCACACACATGAAGTATTCTGCACCCACATGAAGTACTCAGCATGTACATGACATATTCTGCACCCACAAGAAGTTGCTGGGATTAATTCGCTGAGTGCTTAAAGTTGTGCAATGAAATATTTGAATTGTGTGTCTATTCAAAAATATTTAAATACTTAATATCGAAAACATGAATGGAAGTGAGAGTAAACCTTCAAAAAAGTACACTTATTTAAAGGTTCTCTGGAGATACAGAACAGCTCTGCAGGTGTCTTTACAATGTCAATCTGTTCCAAACACCTCTGTGTTTTCTCTTGGACACGAAGAAGGTTTCAATACTGTTCAGGTTTTCAGTTTTATCTATTTTAAGCCAGACAGCGTGAAACTGTTCAGGAAGTGTGAACTGCTGGCAGGCAGAGCAGCTGAGAGACTTCCTATCCATCTGGTTCATCTGCTGCTGTCTTCATTTCATTGAATAGTGAACAATTAATGCAGAGCAAAACATGCTTACTAAATCGCTTGCATTCAGGGAAGGTTAGCAGACGTTCTTTGCATTGTCGGGTCACGCCGCTTTCTCCAAAAGGAACAAAAAAATCGATGTATGTACACTAGCGTTCAAAAGTTTGGGGTCATTTAGACAGTTCCGTGTTTTCAAAAGAAAAGCACATTTACTGTCAATTGAAATAGCATCAAATTGGTTAGAAATACAGTGTACACATGTTAGTGTTGTAAATGGCTGTTGTACAGCTGGAAACGACTGGTTATCAATGGAATATCTACATAGGTGTACAGAGGCCCATTATCAACAACCATCACTCCTGTGATCCAATGTCCCGTTGTGTTTTCTAATCCTTGTTCATAATAAAAGGCTAACTGATCATTAGTAAACCATTTTGTGCTGATTAAAGAAGCAGTAAAACTGGCCTTCTTTTGACTAGCTCAGTATCTTCAGCATCAGCTGTGGTGAATTAAATTGCATTGTCCAGAAACAAATAGCTTTCTACAGAAACATGTCAGTCTTTTCTTGTTCTGAGAAACGAAGGCTATTCCATGTGAGAAATTGACAAGAAACTGAAGATTTCGTACAAGGTTGTGCACTACTCCTTTCACAGAACAGCGCAAACTGGCTCTAACCGGAATGGGGAGTGAGAGGCTCCGATGCACAACTGAGCAAGAGAACAAACACATTACAGTGACCAGTTTGAGAAACAGACGCCTCAGACTCAGAGGTCCTCAACTGGCTGCTTCATTCAATAGGACCCATAAAACACCAGCCTCAACATTGACAGTGAAGAGGCGACTCCGAGATGCTGTCCTTGGCAGAGTTAAGATGGGCAAAACCACACAGACACTGGACAGAGGAAGAGTTCTGCCTAAAAATGTTTTGCTTTTTTTAACATGATGTTTGAGGGTTACTCATCAAGAAGGTGGTATAAGGGCTAATTGTTTTCCATGGTGCAGTTTTCTTTGAATAGTCATTACAAATATCAGCTGACTTTAGACACCGCTAGCTAAAAATCTATACAAGTAATTGGCTCGTTAGCATGTATATTTTGAATGGGCAAATCACCGAGCAACATTAAACAAACTGAGTTTCAGGTAATTTAGAGTGAATTGTATTTACCAACTTGCATAATTACTTCCATTGATGTTTTTTGCTAGCAGTGGCTCATGTCACCTGAGGTTTAATGAATATTAAATCAAAACTCAATTGCAGATGACTGTCTCTCAGGGCTTCCTTCAGGGAGAGGACCCATCCCACACCAAACGGGAATTCCCATGTCAGTGCTGATGCCCTCTTGGCTGGTCATTCACACACATTCAGGATGTGTGCATACAAGCGCAGGTACAAACAAACGGGTTACTGCACACACACATAAATATGTGCACACACAGTGTAATCCTTGTTTAATATGTTGAACGGTTACTAATGAAGATAATACTAATGATGCTGGATTGGATTTTATTCAGGGCGAAAGCCATAATGCCACAATAGAGTGTGTATGATTGAATCCCATGGGAAGGCACATAAAGGCAGTAATTAAAACACTTATTCCAGAACATTCCCCAATGGTAAAACCATATACAACATCTAATAAAAAAGAAAAACAAGGCAACAATACAAAAGAAAATGCCCATCCCCTCACAACCACGTTAATTACACTGGTTTGAGGTGGGAACGAGTGGGCAGCGGGCATTTTAAAAGCGTTTAAAGAATATAATGGTCAAATAACATTTCATAAACATGAATGGTGAGCAAATAAGGAAACATGACAAAATGTGCTACGTGTATGAGTAGTGGATATGTAATATTTAGTCAAATGGAAAATTACTGGAATGCTTCATAAAGACAAGCAAAAAAGGGCACATGAAATAACCATGAAAAACAGTCAATTAGCTACTCTAAATTAGATTATAAACCGGATGGTTTATAAGAGCCCTATTTAATGGGTATAACATCATATTACTATTCTGTGCTGTACTTGCGTTGGAAAAACACTATACAAAAAAAAACACTATACAAAAATAAAGGGATCTTGGTGGTTTATATTGCCAATACTCCACAGTTCAGCGCTGTGTCCTGTGTAAGAACAGCTCTTCGGCACGGTCAATTGGCCATCACACCCACAATGCCTTAATGTTTGAATACTCTGAATGCAGTTCATCGTGCAACATTATGTTTTACATCAGGCACAGATTTTCGTTTACACACTTCAGTTCACAAAAATCCTATCATGTTTTACAGTAGACAGGGAATTATTTTCTGTTCAGGTTCTTATTTCAACGCCAAAACAACTACACAAAAGATCCCAGCTCACTGAAAGATCTATTTATTAAATTGGGCCTTGTTTGCTGACATATATAATGGGTGCTGCTCATTTTGGATGTAGCTCTACATGAACTGACATGACTGTTATTTACACATTTATAGGATCAGTGCAGTAGATCTGTAAATATGCTGAATCTGCAGCCTACAGCAGAGATGACAAACATCCGAATAGGTCTCAGTGGATTGGAGGAGGGTGAATGATAATTATAAGTGGTCTCCCAACTCAAGCCTTCTACTTGCCTTCTCAATCCCACATCACCACCTTTAACAAACAGTTTGCAACCAAATAGCTGACCAAGGACAAGCGATTGTTTATTCATTGGCAATTTTCTGAAGGCACAAAAAATTCCACAGTGAGATGCTCCAGAATGAAAGTAATTTAGAATTCCACCATTTTCACCATTTTCAGCCAATGAATCTCCAACCTTTCCTTGTTTAGTTAAATTTGGGAGAAATTGTTTTTCAAACACATTAGATATTTTTAAGTGTAATGTTAAGAAATTCCAATCTGTTTACTGAGCCCTTCATAGCACAGAGACGGTCTTTAGTTAAAGTGTGAAATTATCTAAGAGTCAACACGGATGCAGCCAAAAAGATCTTTGTTCTTGTACAGTTGGATTTGTGTTGAGTTAGGGTAAGTGTTCTTTGTTGGATTTGAGTTAGGGTTAGGAATCTGTTGGATTTGAGTTAGGGTTAGGAATCTGTTGGATTTGAGTTAGGGCTAGGGATCTTGGATGGATTTGAGTGCATCACTAAATCAGTGTTAGTGAGTACTTCTTCTTTGCCAAGATAATCCATCCACCTCACAGGTGTGGCATATCAAGATGCCTATCAGACAACATGAGTATTGCACAGGTGTGCCTAAGGCTGGCTACAATAAAAGGCCACTCGAAAATGTGCAGTTCCATCACACAGCACAATGCCACAGATGTCGCAAGTTTTGAGTGAGTGTGCAATTGGCATGTTGACTGCAGGAATGTCCACCAGAGCTGTTGTTGTGATAGATCAGTGTAGATAGATAGATGTTCTATATATAAAAAAAATTGCATATTTTCAGATTTCACAGATTGACTTAGAAGTTAACCCATAGTGTAAAAAAGCACAAACAGAACATAAGCTTTTACCAAATGATCGGGAGTTTCATGGTTTATGTTTGTGGATGTGAATCACCCCTTAACCACCCATTAGGAATGTAACTATAAACGGTATTTCATCACCTGAGGAGCATTGCCAAGGTGCAGCTATGTCTACCTCATGCTGACACCGAGAGATTAATCAGTGCGTTTTTACTAGCAGTGCTCTAAAGGGCTACTCTCTGGTCAGACCTACAAAGCCATTGGTCAACTACAAAACATACAAAATGCAGCAGAGCAGTTACTGACTAAGGCCAGAGGTGGAAGACACAACCATTTCAAAGTCTCTCTAGTTGCTCCCTGTGACTTTTAGATTTTATTTTAATATGATCCCATAGGTCCATATGATACTTCACCCCAATCCACGACAAACACGCTTTTGAGTTAGCCAGTATGTCTCTTCAGTTCTCTTGCACTGACCTTTTAACTATCCCAAAGCCCAGGATCAAAAGACATGAAGATGCAGCTGTACTTGTTAAGCCCCAGCCTTTGAATCAACTGCCAAAAACCCGAGGTGACCAACACTGTGGGCATTTGTTCAAAGACATGTTGATAGTAATGTTTTAATATTTCTTCTAGCTATTTCTTTTTACTTATATCCTACTTTCCATAATGATCTTATTGTTTTTAAATATTTTCCTGTTGAGCACAGTGAAGTGTCCGAAAGGATATGAATAATTAAAAACTGACCTGATTTGACTGGTAGTGCAAGGTTCCAGCCAAGGTGTCAGTTGATTACACATATTTTTCCACAGATCTCAGAATGATGTGTGTCATGGCTCAGGAAAATGTTTTGATCTCCTCTCTTTCATGTCGGTGGAACCTCAGTTTTCACTGGTTTTGATATTACATGGCATTTTGTTGCAAGATCCGGTTTTTCTATCACAATCTTAATGGGTCGGATATGATTAAATGCATATCAAGATCAGTAATAGAAATGGAGGTCCTGTTCAATGTGAATAGATTAGCCAAAACTATCCCAATACCGACTGTTTTATTTGGTGTTGAATTGTATATGTTTAGGGACAATTTTGATTCCACCTATTATGGATCCAACCGCATCATGAACTTCACGTTTAACACAATTATTTTAGTGAGAAAAGCTATCACTTCGTCACAAGTGGATATGTCAGGAAGTCTATGATGTAAAAGATCCCATTAAAATCCTCAGAAAATGTAGGCGATTGGCCACAAAACTCACAAAACTAATTTTACAATGGCCATCACAGTCTGGACTTGAAATACACATCAAATATATTTTGTTTCATAACTCAAGGATGTAAAATGATTCCATATGAAAGAATTTACGATTGGCAAAATATATTAGACAGACAACCACACGGTTGGTACCGCCAGCTCGCGACGTAGGTAGTGTGACAGGTAGCGCGAGTTGTAAAAAAAAAAAATCTAAGGTAGCCTACGAGCAAAGCAGGAGGAACATAAGCTAACACAGTAGTAGGCCTATCCGACGGGCGCGCTCAATATGACATGTTCATTTATTTACGCTGCGTAGATACACTTTCTTGTATTGGTAGAAACCTGTTCATGTTTTGCCCAGTGCCCACTTACTCGGGAGCCATCCACAGCGGTTGGCAGAACTGCGGTTGATCGACCCCTTTTCCCAGAGGGCATGGAGAAACCTCGTGCTGTGAGCACGTTGGCACGTTACGGCTCTCGTTAAATGCTGAGGGTGTACGGGACAAAACCACTGGTGCCATTTCAGACCACAAGAAAGTGCTTCGTTTCGTTAACAACTGAATGTCGTCTATTTTGGGACAAAACGAGACGGATTTTTCTTACGGTTGGAAAGTATTTGGATCCGTACTACCGTGATTTGGTAGAGAAAGATGTCGAAATACCTGACAATTTATGTTCGGAACCGTGGGTGCTTGGCTGTATCTGAATTACAAACATTGGGACTACTGCTAGGTTTTGGTTGCGCTTTTATACAGAACCTTTGAAAGATCAAAACATTTGAATATCTCCTGCTTATCTTTCAGCACAACGAAATCTGACAACGTTCCATGTGGGCGTGCGTAATGGACATTTCAATCATAAGTTTGCGGGGATCTGAAAACTCATTTCTGAGCTTATCATTCAAGGCTCATAAATTACTTTTTCCTGTGGCGAAATCATGGTAAGTAGAATATGTTTGAAAGCTCTTCTGTCCTGTGAGATTATATACAGCCTTTGTCCCCGTAACCATTACGCACCGACAAATCAAGATTCCAAATAACAAAAACTGGATCTGGTCAGCTAATTACATCTCGTTCAAGGTTGTAAACGAAAAAAATAGCAAACATGCATTTGCGCTAAACTCAAGACAGTTTTGTAAATAAATAAAACATGCATTTGTTCAGTGCTCAAAGCGAAAACAACGCAAACATAAATGTTTCTATTCAATCATGTTAAACATTAAATTCAGTCATAATAACGCGCCTCAATACCATAAGTGCGTCTCTCAATAGAACCGGTGTCGGACGTACATTTGCTATATGGGTGCGGGAGTAACCTATGCTGTCTAGTGCCCAGGTTGCGCGCGTGGGCGAACCTGCTCGGTGGATGTTGTATTTACGCGGCTGGCCATAAGACGCCGATCGGAATGGACAGGCTTGTGAAAGCGTATGTGTTTAGAGATACAATAGCAATAAATATTAACTCTTTTAAACACACCGAGGAGCGTATCCATGGTGGACTTGATGTTTTTCTTCAGTCCGATCTGGATCACCGGTTATATGGGTGTGTTTTATGTAGGCAGTCATTCATCTTTCACCTAAGTTGGTCAGTTGTGGTGCCAAGTTGGGACCAAAATCCTGCAGGCACCTGCATCTCTCACTGGAGCACCAGAGTTGCCTAATCCTTATGGGTTGCAATAAGACCAGAAGTTAGGTGTTTAATGTTGCCAGATATACACCAGTTTATCCAACCTTCCCTAATGTCCCTGATAAAAGCTCGGTGTTGCCTTCCACATCTAACACCGCTGCAGATCTAATCAGATGTTAGTCCAGGGCTTCGCACAGTCCTGCGAAGTCTGAGAGTGTTTTTAACGGAGGCCTCCGAGTTCAGGTTCTAGGTGAAAGGCCACAATCGCAGTGCCTCAGCAGGGTAGAGGATGAACTTTGTCTGGCCTGACTGTGAGCCATGGAAATGTTTCTTCCATACATAAGCCAATCACACACGCACGAAGTAGGAGGCTGGAGCGCCCAGTGAGATGTTTTTGAGGAAGTTAACTTTCATCCGAAAGTCACTGATTCCGTCAGCCCACCAGTGGCTCACTCCTGACTGATGTTATTTACGTTGTAATCCCTGGGATTCCACCCAGACATTCTCCTGCTCCCGGCCTGCTTCTGCAACCTCCAGCCCCCCCACCATGGCTGTATAAAAGGGGACTTTGGCCCATTCTTCTGGGTCTGACTGGAGTAGCCCGAGGGCTTTCGTGATGGGCACACGTTGACGCCCAGCGCTGGAGTCGTGGGTCATCAATCGACCGGCCAGCTGTGAAGGGGCTTTTGGTCCGGGCGGAGCCCCGAGTGTCGTTATCTTACGATCGCCCCTGATCACGTATGATTCTTTTGCAAACATTTTATCTCAGTTTTTGTACAATTTAAAACTGTAGTTTGGCTAATCTGGAACATTTACTATATTCCTGATAAGCAACAACAAGATAGATTCAGTCCTTTGTCTATGGGAGTGACAGAGAAATCCTCAATTTCTTTGTTGGTCATTCAGCCATAAATCAGTGTTCACATTAACACCTAACTAGAGGGCATCAGTGTTCAGTTCAACACCTAACTAGAGGGCATCAGTGTTCAGGTTAACACCTAACTAGAGGGCATCAGTGTTCAGGTTAACACCTAACTAGAGGGCATCAGTGTTCAGGGTAACACCTAACTAGAGGGCATCAGTGTTCAGGTTAACACCTAACTAGAGGGCATCTGTGTTCAGGTTAACACCTAACTAGAGGGCATCAGTGTTCAGTTTAACACCTAACTAGAGGGCATCAGTGTCCAGGGTAACACCTAACTAGAGGGAACTGTGTTCAGTTTAACACCTAACTAGAGGGCATCAGTGTTCAGGGTAACACCTAACTAGAGGGCATCAGTGTTCAGTTCAACACCTAACTAGAGGGCATCAGTGTTCAGTTCAACACCTAACTAGAGGGCTGATGGTCGGCAGTGACTCACTGTAGAGGACATCCGGTGAACTTAATGGCGCTATCACTGATGTCCATGTGTAGCCTTTTTAGTGTCATCGCACCGTGCTTGTCTACTCTGAAGAAGCCTGTTTCTCCTTTTTCAGGTTTTAACTAGCTTGCCGTTCTGTCAGATCAGGCAAGTGGTGAGAGGTTTGGTCAGTCCTCCCGTGCGTAGAATTCTCTAGCTGTCTGTGACACTGTCAGATCCATGCACACAATCTGCATGTGGAAACCTCAGAGGAGGCTAGCTTGTCCCGATCATCAACAAGGGCCTCTCAAGCATGGATAGCTTGGTGACGGACAGGGTAACAGGGTTGCCTTCACCCACAGTGAGAGAATCATTTAACACAGAATATGTCACCCGGTTACAGTGGCTGGTTTTCTTTCTTTAACAGATTTGTATTGTTTTATATAATGATTTAACCAGAGAGGGAGAGTCTAACATGCACATGGATGTGTATGGAGCCAGGAGTGTTTCCATTGTTTCTAATGATTTAACCAGAGAGGGAGAGTCTAACATGCACATGGATGTGTATGGAGCCAGGAGTGTTTCCAGTGTTTCTAATGATTTAACCAGAGAGGGAGAGTCTAACATGCACATGGATGTGTATGGAGCCAGGAGTGTTTCCAATGTTTCTAATGATTTAACCAGAGAGGGAGAGTCTAACATGCACATGGATGTGTATGGAGCCAGGAGTGTTTCCAATGTTTCCAATTATTTAACCAGAGAGGGAGAGTCTAACATGCACATGGATGTGTATGGAGCCAGGAGTGTTTCCAGTGTTTCTAATGATTTAACCAGAGAGGGAG